>JBBDGP010002126.1:215000-242500 GCA_037952835.1 Lithobates septentrionalis | reverse complement strand
ACAAAAAAATAAAACTTGATTTTCTAAAAAACACAAATAAAAAATAAAAAAAGTGATTTTAACTAACCAAAAAAAAAACAAAAAAAAAAATTTTAAAAAACCAAAAAAAATAAATAAATTTATTTTAAAAAACCAAAAAAATAAAAAAAATTGATTTTAAAAAACCAAAAAAAAAATAAATTGATTTTAAAAAACCAAAAAAATAAAAAAAATTGATTTGAAAAAACCAAAAAAATTAAACAAATGATTTTCAAAAAACAAAAAAATTAAAAAATTGATTTTAAAAAACCCAAAAAATAAAAAAAATTGATTTTAAAAAACCAAAAAAATAACTAAATTTATTTTAAAAAACCAAAAAAATCAAAAAAATTGATTTGAAAAAAACAAAAAAATAAATAAATTGATTTTAAAAAACCAAAAAAATAAAAAAAATTGATTTTAAAAAACCAAAAAAATTAAAAAATTGATTTTAAAAAACCCAAAAAATAAAAAACTTGATTAAAAAACCAAAAACAAATAAAAAAAAACTTGATTTGCAAAAACCAAAAAAAAAAAATAAAAAAACTTGATTAAAAAAAAAAAAAAAAAAAACTTGCTTTTAAACAAAAAAAAAAAAAACTTGATTTTCCAAAAAAAAAAAAAAAAAAGCCTGTTTGCGAAAATCAAAAAACAAAAAATATTTTTTTGTGGATTCGGTAGAAATATTTAAATATAATTATATTTTGCTACATTATTAAGATATCATTATATTTTTGTCTATGAACATTTTCTACTAAATGCAGAACTGAATGCATAACAACCATTAATAAAAACATCTCCTTATAGTATTTTAAAAAATGTGTGGTTTGTTATTTCAAGGCTCAGTATCAGTTTGGTTATAATTGTAAAAAAGTTGTTTACAGTGGCAATGGAGCTTATTTAGACATTTTTAAAATTCTAATACAGTTGGCACTACAACTGCTCGACCATAACCTTGGAGACAGCCCAAAAGAAAGGCAAGCAATAAATATAATGCCAGATTTCAGCAATATTTTTTTTATTGTAAAAAATTATATATCCTGGCCCATTGCAATGGCCCCCCTACCCATAAAATAATTAACATATTGCTGTCTAACTTGACGGGAACTTTGGGGGGCCAAGCCAGTACGGACAGTATCCAGGCCTGTAAGGTTGGCTTCTATTTGTCCGGCCTCAGGCCCAACTGTGCCTATATAATTGGCAGAATGCTTGTTTAAAAAGTTGTGCAGAATGCAGCAGGTTAAAATGATAAAATTAAGTTTGTATTCCGCCAAATTAATGGCTGTTTGAAACAGGCGGAACCGGCTGGCCAGAATTCCAAACGCATTCTCAACCACTCTTCTAGCTCTGGCCAGCCGGTAATTAAAAACCCTCCTCTCCGGGGTGAGGGTTCTTTGGGGGAATGGCCTCATGAGGTGGTTGCTGAGAGCGAAGGCTTCATCCGCAATGAAGACAAAGGGGAGTCCTTCCACGTTATCCTCATCAGGTGGCAATCCCAGGCCACCACTCTGGAGACGCTGGCAGAACTCCGTCTGGGCAAATACTCCTCCATCCGACATCCGGCCATTCTTCCCCACGTCCACATATAAAAAATCATAGTGTGCCGACACCACCGCCATTAAAACAATACTGTGGAACCCCTTATAATTAAAATAATATGACCCCGAATGGGGTGGTGGCACAATGTGGACATGTTTCCCATCTATAGCCCCTCCACAATTGGGAAAGTCCCAACGGCTGGCAAAATGGGATGCCACAGTCTGCCATTCCTGTGGCGTTGAAGGAAACTGGGGAATCAAACAAGAAAACCAAAATCAATTAATTTGGAAGCTAACATTGCAAGAAAATTAGACAATTAAAAACATTATTCCCCAGCATCAGTATAACATTCAATAATTTAATTCCTCTGGAATAACTAATATGGAAAGGCACACTTATCAGATTGCTCACCCCCTCTGATGGAACATTGATTACATTTTAGGGGGTTGTGAAATCCCTAAAAAATATTACTTTTAGGACACGCAGGAATTTAGGGACTAAAAAGGCTACAAGACTGCAGTTGTCGCACTCTGCAGGTGCAGTTGCTAACCAGCTTACAGTAAATGAGGTAATGTAAAAAGGCATTCATGTTGCAAGGAGTACACAATCACAGGCAAGGGCAATTAATGAAAACACTTTGAGGCTTGCATATGATTTGATGATGGAAATCAGCAGAGCTTCTGCTCATTTACTAAAGCACTGGAACAAATGCACTTGTAGAGTGCACATGCATTTTGCAAACTGCAACATATATTTGCTTTAGACAAATCAACACCACAGAACATTCAAGCAAATTTTAACGAGGGTGGGGGTGGGGGGGTTGTGAAATCTAGATAATTGCTCATTAGCAGCACACTATTTGGATTGAGTTTAGGTGGGGGGGGGGGGGTTGTGAAATCTAGATAATTGCTCATTAGCAGCACACTATTTGGATTGAGTTTAGGTGGGGGGGGGGGGGGGTTGTGAAATCTAGATAATTGCTCATTAGCAGCACACTATTTGGATTGAGTTTAGGTGGGGGGGGGGGGGTTGTGAAATCTAGATAATTGCTCATTAGCAGCACACTATTTGGATTGAGTTTAGGTGGGGGGGGGGGTTGTGAAATCTAGATAATTGCTCATTAGCAGCACACTATTTGGATTGAGTTTAGGTGGGGGGGGGGGGTTGTGAAATCTAGATAATTGCTCATTAGCAGCACACTATTTGGATTGAGTTTAGGTGGGGGGGGGGGGGTTGTGAAATCTAGATAATTGCTCATTAGCAGCACACTATTTGGATTGAGTTTAGGTGGGGGGGGGGGGGTTGTGAAATCTAGATAATTGCTCATTAGCAGCACACTATTTGGATTGAGTTTAGGTGGGGGGGGGGGGGTTGTGAAATCTAGATAATTGCTCATTAGCAGCACACTATTTGGATTGAGTTTAGGTGGGGGGGGGGGGGTTGTGAAATCTAGATAATTGCTCATTAGCAGCACACTATTTGGATTGAGTTTAGGTGGGGGGGGGGGTTGTGAAATCTAGATAATTGCTAATTATAAGCACACTAAATACACTCCAACAAAATACATTCAAAATGAGTAGACTAGGTGGATATGTTCCCATCACTTCATGCTGGGAAGGTTATTAAAGGAAAATATACATGCATGACAAAAAATAACAGGAAAAAATTCCAGCATGTGTGAGGATAAAAAGGGGACATTCACACTATATTGCAATGATGGTAAGTAGTGTTTGAAGCAAGAAATACATTACATTATCAAAGATTACATAAAAGAACATGTGATGCTAATAAAAGAAAAATATCTTACCTTAATATAGTCCTTCTGCAGGACCTGTATGATGGCAGAACAGGTCTCTGGGATAATGATCCCCAGAGCCTGGGGGGAGATGCCTGTCGAGAACTTAAGGTCCTGCAGGCTTCTCCCTGTGGCCAAATACCGCAAGGTAGCGACCAGCCTCTGCTCCGGAGTGATGGCTTGCCTCATGCAGGTATCCTGCCTGCTGATATAGGGGGTCAGCAAAGCCACCAAACGATCAAAAACGGGGTCCGTCATCCGGAGAAAGTTCCTGAAATCCTCAGGATTATTCTCACGGATCTCACGGAGCAAAGGCATATGAGAGAACTGGTCACGCTGAAGCAACCAATTCTTGGTCCATGAACTCCTCCTCGCCCTGTTCATGGACTGGTCTTGGTCTGAAGAATAAACTACAGCACCAAACACATACAATGCACGAGCTCGACGACGAGTACGTACAGGTAACATGGCTTCAAAACGGTCGGCTGGTCAGAACGCACTAAACAGAACGCACTGAAGAACAGCAAGGCCTGTGAAGAACGACCTGAAAATCAGGAACGAGCGGCCAATAAAACAAAGATTTCTCAATGCCAACTGACCAAACGCACTGAAAAGCAGATACAAACCTCACAAGCACAGACTGAACAACAGTTAAAACGAACTGAAAAATACGAGTCTCACAAGCGCGAATCGTCTCTCACCAAACTTCTACTAACACGAGATAAACACGAGATTAGCAGAAGGAGCCCAAAGGGTGTCGTACGGGCTATTGAACTTCCGTTTTATAGTCTCGTCGGACTTGGTGTACGTCACCGCGTACTAAGCTTTCGTACTTTTGTGTGGTCGTGTGTGGGCAAGTCCGTTCGTTAGAAAGTCTGCAGCAAGTCCGCCGCAAGTCCACCGAAAGTCTGCCGGAAGTCTGTCGGACAGGCTGTCCGACTTTTGTAGACGAAAAGTACGACCGTGTGTACGCGGCATAAGAAATCCCTCAACAGGGTATTTAATAAAGCTGTATATAATTGCTTGTCATATCCCTGATAAAAGTAAGAAGTGAAAGAAGGAAAAAATAAATAAATAAAGAAAGAAAGAAAGAAAGAAATCCACAATGATGTGAATCTAAGTTGGCGACAATACATGAATGTTACGCTGATTAGGCCAGTTGGTGGTGCTCACTGATGTGGGGAAAAAAAAAAAAGAAATGTACCTGAATCCTCACAAACAAACTGTCCTTTTTGAAGTAAAACACATAGGAGAGTATAATTCAAAACAAAAATCCTTTATTAAGAGCTCAGAACCAAACAAAGAGGAAGGCAACACTGGATCAACAGGAGAAATTAGCGAAGCCTGGGACCCCCAGGGTAGACAACAATTCTTGAACATCAAAATTGGTGGCCTGAGGAGTCCATATGTAAGGGAGGGCAGTCTGGTCCAGAATTCGCAGAGATCCGGAAAGCAGCAGATGACATGTGTGTCCCCAGGCTGTGGTACCACAAGAGGCTGCATTTTTTGGCCGACCAGACTGGATCCAGGGCCCTCACTTTCTGGTCTTCCTTCCGGGCTGTGGCTGTGCTGTTGGAGATGTGGCAGGAGGAGGAGTAGGACCTGGAGGAGGACTGGGAGGACCTGGAGGAGAAGGAGGAGGAGGAGGAGGACCTGCAGGAGGAGGAGGAGGACCATCGCAAAGGTGTGTCTGAGCTGTAATTTGGCCCCTCATACCTTTGTTAAGAGCCTCTAATATGAGCGACTCACACATGACTTGTTGTCCCTCCTCCATCCTCTGCATTTTTTATGCAATGATGGCAGCAATGTCCTCCTCCACGGTCTGTCGTGCTCCCAGGACCTCTGTAGCCCTCCAAAAGAGTCCTCTGCCAGCCTCCTCTAGGGCACTCCTCCTACTGCCACTTTCTCTTTTCAGGGGGGGTGGAGGGACCGGCATATCAGCCACCTCCTGGCTGAGACTTCCCTGTGTATGAAAAAGGGACATGGTTTTAGTTTTTGCTTCATCAATCACAATCCTAAATTAGTACTCCCAACTAACATCTAGTTAACATTATTGATTGGACAAGCAGAAATATTTAGAGGAATGCTATACCTGGCTCAATCTGGGCTCCTCCACATGTTTCCTGGAAGGCCCAGGTTGGGCGTCAGAAGCCTCAGCCGGGGGGGAAGGAAGCGTGGAAGGAAGACTGGAGAGGGATGGCCTGGGTTCAGTCTGGCCTGCCAGAAAATGCAGCCTGTCGTAGTACAACATCTTGGGGACATAGATGTCATCTGCTGCTCCGGATCTCTGTGAATCCAGGACTTTCTTGCACTCCCTTAGATATGTACTCCTCAGGCCACCAATTAAGATCTTTAAATAGGTGATGTCTGCCGTGGGGATCACCTGCTTCACAATTTCACACAATTGCACCAGTGCTGCCTTCCTCTTTGCTTGGTTCTTGAAATGGGGGTGTTTAATCTCCGACAGACAGGGCAGCTCCCTTAACATATCTAGGAATACTGACATGAAGTCATTGTCTTTCAGTAGCATATCCATGTTCACTGCAAGACACAACACAAGACAAAGCCTAATGTCAGACAAAACTCTCCTAATCTTGTTACAATATAGGCCTCAATGTAGAAGCAGTATAGGCACAAGTTTGTCTCTTACCTTCGTTCTTACGATCGGCGCGTCCAATGCTCCTTCCTCCGCTCACAGATTGTACGTAATACGCATGTGTGTTACGCTTTATATACACTCCGCCCGCCCCTGACGTTCTTTCTATTCTATTCCCCGCCCCTTTTCGTTCGGCGCAGTGGGGGAAGAGCACATGGCGGAGTCACAGCAGGTGCGTGCTAATTACAGGAACGAGGAGGAGGAGGAAGAAAGCCCGGATCCGGACACGTCACGATCCAGAAGGAGACGTTTTAAGGCCACAAATATGTCCTTTGGGGAGATGTTGGAGATGGTCGACATCATGAAGAAGGCCGACTATGACGGAAAGTATGGGCCTTACCCCAACCCCAATATCAGAAAGGCCAAGATCATGGCGAAAGTAGTCAAAAGTCTTCACAAGAATTTCGGGGTACGAAGATCGAAAGATCAGCTCAGGAAGCGGTGGTTGGACCTCAAATTAAGAGAGCCAAAGCAGTACCGAAAGATCCGGAGAGTGCTGCAAAAAAGTAAGTAGTTGTGCTGTGTTCCTATTCTTTCTGTCTTTATTCCGTTGGTGCTGCTTCATATGCTTTTCTTAATTGTAACGTTTAAAAGGGCAACTTTAATGTTCATGGGCCCATTATTCGTTCGTATCTAACATTTTTCTTTGGGCCTCGAAAACACCATTGTTTAGGCCATATGCATTTTCCCACATTTTTTTTGGGCCTACTTGGATGCCAAATATTTGTTTGTGTAGATGGGTTTGTTACTCAAATGAAATGCAAACTAGATTGTGTGTAAGGAGAGGACACTGAGCAGCTGTTTTCACATCTGGACACTGGAGCACTAGTGTGGGACCCCAGAACACCATTTTTATTAGGGGGGCCACACAGGTGCTCCACTGTATACTATAGGGGGGTCTCCATCTGTGAAGCTTGTACCAAACAGGTAAAGTATTGCAGCTTGACAAAGGGCAATAAAAAAAATACATCTTGGAACTCGGCTAGAATAGACAATTGTACCCCACTTACAAGCAATGTTTCCTATTTCTAGTTCTGCCATCAAATATCTGTCTGCTAATTATACCATTTTTGTTTTACATGGGGGAGAAAAGACACGGAGGACACCCCTCATCCGAGGAGACCACAGACCCCCCACCTATGGAAGAAGGGGAAATACCACCAACCCAAGAAGAGCAGGAGGAAGAAGAAGATGTGGTGGAGATTGGCACCACAACAGGTGAGTGTCTGCGACCACAGACTCAGGTAAGAGATGGATGGTGGCAGATTTTTGATACCTGTTTTTGTTTTGTTTCTCTCTTTTTAGGTGATTGTGATGTGAGGGATCGAGATCCTTTCACATCTGAAAGTGCCCAGATCCTGATCGGGGAGATCAGGGGGTGTAATGTCGAATTGCAAAACATCCAGAAAAAAATAAATGATGTGATTCAAAAAAATAATAACATCATTGATGTTTTGGGGCGAATTTAAAAGCCCACAAAATCACTTTTTGGATTGTGGTCCAATCTTTTAAATCTTTTTGCAATGTTTTGAAAAGCCAAATTTGGAGGATGCACACAGTGTGCCAACATGTGCTATCTGCCATCACGGGAGATCAATGGACGCGTTTTGGGGGTGCAACCCCTTCCTCAATTATAAAGTAGCGGTGAGGAAGGGCTTGCTCCCCCAAAACACGTCCCTTGATCCCCCGTGATGGCAGCTAGCACATGTTGACATTCGTAAATTGGTGTGCATCTTCCAAATTTGGCTTTTCCAGGGGTGATTTCCCCCCATCTGAACGCTATATCAAACCCAGTTCCTAAATACTGATGTCTGATATAGCCTTCAGGTTTTACATAATGTGAACTTTGTAAGTTCAAGTTTTTTGGCTTTCTTGTTGGTTTTACACAGGCCTGTTTTATCTTAAATGGACATTTCGATTTTTGATAATGCTACTCCAAAAATTGTTATACAACAAACATGTTGGTTTGTTTTAAAAACCTTTGGTAAATGCACATGTGATTGTGCAGGTATAAAAAAGTTGGTTAATCAAGAATGTGTGGATTATTGTCTCAACACTACAACACTTTTGGGGTGATGTAAATGCTGTTTTCTGCGAAAATGGGGGTTATTTCCTAAGGGCAAATCCACTTTGCACTACAAGTGCAGGTTCAGTGCAGTTACAAGTGCACTTGTAATGAAATGTGTTTTTGCATTTAGTAAATAACAGCCAACAGTGCTTTGTATAATAAGGTTACACAATCACAACATTTTCTGGACTCAACACATTTCTGTCAGGGTCAGCTAAAACAAACACAAGCAGTAAATGTCCACAAAGAATTTCTTTTTTTGTTTTATTATAAAAAGGCTTCACAGATTTGCTGGCATATTGATAGCCCCCTACCCGCAAAGAACTCCAGGTAGCGTAACCGGACATCACAGGCACTCAGGGAGGGCAAGCCAGGACGGCCGCTTTCAAGCGCCGTCAGTGTGGTTTGATGTATCATTCCGGCCTCAGGCCCAACTGAGCCAGCATAGTTGGCTGAATGTTTCCTTAAAAAGTTATGGAGAACACAGCATGCAAGTATAATATGGTTCCGTTTATACTCCGCCATATGGATGGGTGTCAGAAATAGGCGGAACCGGCTGGCCAGGATTCCAAATGTGTTCTCCACCACTCTTCGGGCTCTGGCCAGCCGGTAATTAAAAACCCTCTGTTCTGGGGTGAGGGTCCTCATTGGGAATGGCCGCATCAGGTGGTCCCCCAGCGCAAACGCTTCATCAGCAACAAACACAAATGGGAGTCCTTCCACATTGTCCTCTGGAGCTGGCAAGTCCAAGCTGCCATTCTGGAGACGCCTGTAAAACTCAGTCTGGGCGATGACTCCACCATCGGACATCCGGCCATTCTTCCCCACGTCCACATACAGGAAGTCGTAATTAGCCGACACCACCGCCAACATCACTATACTATTGAACCCCTTATAGTTGAAATAGTATGACCCCGAGTTGGGTGGTGGGACGATGTGGACGTGTTTCCCATCAATTGCCCCTCCGCAGTTAGGAAAGTCCCACCGCTCGGCAAAGTGGGAGGCCACAGTCTGCCATTCCTGTGGCGTGGAAGGAAACTGTTGAGGAAAAAACAATAAACATTACTATTTTTGATCAGAAACATGGCAAGCAGATTAGACACAAACATTATGGGGCAACCTCCAGATAGCATTTATTAAGGGGAATTTAACAACGCCAAAGTATAAGGTACACCTATCATATTCCCCCTCCCCCCCTCTCATGGGCCATTTCTAACATTATAGGGGGTGTGTGGAAATCTTGGACAGGTAACCCTCTTCACTTCATTGAGAGATGAATGCCTAAATAATGGGTATTACTTGGAACAGCCCCTTCTTAGTTACACTATTGGCAGCCCACTGGACAGGTAAGAAGTGTCATAATACAAAGATATAAATACACACTGTACACATTTGAGGACATTTGGACATTCTGCTATTACCTGTCAAGATAATAATAGGATACAAAAACTTTAAACAGTACCATTTGAAAGTATACAGTCAGGCCCTTGCACTACATGCTTTGGGGAATTCATCCATAAATCAGAGCACAAAAGCGGTGGGTATAGTGTGTATGGGTTTGGCAAAGTCAGCAGATAGATGATTGAGGATAGAGAATTGGGATCAGCTGACTTAGCAGTTGGGGGGAGGGAGGGTTACTAAAAATTATTTGGGTACACCACCAAAAAAAAGCCTCTGGCACTCTGTCTGAATTTAAAGCAAAAATAACATTTCAAAACATTTAAGGGGGTGTTTGGGGTAAAGCACTACTATAGAGCAGAAAAAATACATTGTTAAGTGACTACATGAGGTGAATATAGGGCCAGGAGACACCATGCTGGGGAGGTTATTGAAGGGCAAATATGTATGAATGACCTAAAATAATAATTGCATAAAAATCCAGCATGAATGAGAACAAAGGGGACATTCACAGCATATTACAATCATGGTAATTAGGGAATGAGGAAAGAAATACAAGATATTAGCAAACATTCAATACAATAAAATGTGATATTAAAGGATAAAAATATTACCTTCATATACTCCTTCTGCAGGACCTGGATGATGGCAGAACAGGTCTCTGGGATAATGATCCCCAGAGCCTGGGGGGAGATGCCTGTCGAGAACTTGAGGTCCTGCAGGCTTCTCCCTGTCGCCAAATACCGCAGGGTAGCGACCAACCTCTGCTCCGGAGTGATGGCTTGCCTCATGCAGGTATCCTGCCTGCTAATATAAGGGGTCAGCGAAGCCAACAAACGGTGAAATACAGGGTCCGTCATCCTGAGAAAGTTCCTGAAATCATCAGGATTATTCTCACGGATCTCACGGAGCAAAGGCATATGAGAGAACTGGTCACGCTGAAGCAACCAATTCTTGGTCCATGAACTCCTCCCCACCCTGTTCATGGACTGGACTTGTGTCAAGGTCAGGACCCCAACACCAAGCCCCCGCGCAGCACGAACTCTACGAGGAGTATGCATACGCAACATGGCTAGAAAACGGTCGGCTGCTCAGAACGAAGTAACAGAACGCACTGAAGAACAGCAAGGCCTATGAAGAGCGACCTGAAAAACAGTAACGAACGAACAAGAATACATAGACTAATTAAAGTCACGCGGAGTTTGCTGCACGCACTGAAGAGCAGATACAAACCCACAAGCACAAACTGAACGGCAGAAAACGATCTGAAAGCCACGAGTCTGAAAAAGCGCGAATCGTCTCTCACCTAACTTTTACTAACACGAGATTAGCAAAAGGAGCCCAAAGGGTGCCGCGCTTGGTTCTGAACCGGCCTTTTCTAGTCTCGTCGTACGTGGTGTACGTGACCGCGTGGTTGGCGATCGGAAATTCCGACAACTTTGTGCGACCGTGTGTAGACAAAACAAGTTTGAGCCAACATCCGTCGGAAAAAATCCTAGGATTTTGTTGTCGGAATGTCCAAACAAAGTCCGACCGTGTGTACGCCCTATAAGGGTTCCTGCCGCCATCATATGACTGTGCGCGGTAGGGAAGTGGTTAATGGCTGTGTGTTGAATTATTTACACAGCAAATTTACACTGTTATACAAGCTGTACACTCACTACTTTACATTGTAGCAAAGTGTAATTTCTTCAGTGTTGTCACATGAAAAGATATAATAAAATATTTACAAAAATGTGAGGGGTGTACTCACTTTTGTGAGATACTGTATGCCTTTAAGAACATAGAATGCCAAAGGTATAATAAAAAGATATATGTATAAAATGTTATACATATATAAAAAGAAAATGGATATAATAAAAACACACTATATAGTACAAACTTTACAGTCACTTGATTATAATACCTGTAATCATGTGACTGTAAAGTTTGCACTATATAATGTGTTTTTATTCTACCCATTTTCTTTTTATCTATGTATAAAATGTAATAAATATATATTTTTATTATACCTTTGGCATTCTCTTTTTTTAAAGGCATATGAAGTCCCACACTACATACCTGTAGTACTCTCCCCTCTTTTTGCAGTATACAGAGAGCAAGGTTCCCCCTTGTGAGATTTTAAAGGCCCTAGTGGTAATATAGCACCAAAAACTAGTATAGAAGATAAATATAGGAAAATAGTAATTTATTGTAGTATATACAGTTAACAATCTTAGCTCAAAAATGACAACAAACAATGAAGAAGTTAATGAAAAAAGATGTGGCTGATACAGTTACAGATTAATATGGTACACTTGTTTGATGCTGTAGGGGGTCAGAAGACACCACATGGAGTGTAGACTCCACACCCAACGCATTTCCGAGATTACTTCATTCTTCAGGGGTATATCAATGGAGCAAAGCATTCATACTATAAATGCAAATAGATAACATTTAGACATATGCAATGTAAAAAAATATAGGCAGTCCAGCCTTTGTCTATTATAGTATCAAGCCAGAACAAACTTAAATGTTGATGATTGAAAATCACATAATAGCCACATAAAGTATCAGTTTAAAAGCAGCCAAGTCCAGCCAGGGGTAACCCATATGCCACAACCACTCACCACCGGATAGGCTGAATAGAAGGACACCCAGCGAGGTCAAACAGCAGAGGAAGCCCAAAAGGGCTGATGTGTAGCAAACAGGTCCTTAATTTATGAGTGGTGTAGCTGTTTAGCAAAAAAGACAAGTATATATGTAGGTCATATGAATCACCACGCTTAGGCTGAAAATAACAGCATGAAAGCTGCTTGCAACAAGCGCAGATAATCAACAGAGGCAGGTACACAGCCTAGTAACTGAGTGAAAATAGGGATACTATAAATGCAAGGAAACATGATTGAATATAAAGAGTAAGGGGGAAGATACGATGTGGAAACAGCCATAAATGTAATGCTGTATGGGCTCTAGAGTAAAAAAATATATATATAGAGTTGACCTGTATATTGGATGTATGTGGTCCTAAGCAAAGCAAATATACCAGCCATCCAGAAAAAAACAGCTAAGAGCAAAAAGACATCACATTATAACTTACCAATGAAGGTCATGGATTAGAGCATCTTTTTTGCAGTAATCATCAATTACCAACAGCAATGCATCTCAAATTCAACAGCATGATGTAAACTTCCACCCACTATGCAATTTGTAATCGCTGGTGATATTAGCTTGTAGATAAGTGTCTCAGTATTATCCACCTAATAATAATGATGAAATCAATTTCCTCTTATCTCCATTTATCTAAAAAACAATATAGCATGAGTAACTTACTTCATAATGAGCTGAAAAATAGGCTATGCAGTGTCTTTGCCCTTATATGGGCAAACCACAAATGCATTTTGTCAAAGTAATCCACTCACTTCTTAAGCACGTACCCTGGAAATCTTTACCCCTAAATTAAAAAAAAAGGGGCATTCCCCTTCCATATAATGCAAAATGTCAACCCTTTTAACTTTTTTTTTAATTCTTTATTTTATCAAAATGTATTATACACAAGAAGGTAAAAACATTTCCCTACTCAACAGGGATACACATTAACAAATTTAGTTTCCATACCTTTATCTACCCTTACTATCCTTCCTCCCCCCCTACCCCCTTCCACTCCATTCTCAGACCCTTCTTTCTCCTCTTCTCTAGGTAATCTTAATCTTACTGTATTTCTTTGTTAATTTAAACTTTTTCCACTTTTCCCATCTCTTAATGAATCCCTCTCTAGTATCCTCATGGCTCTGTCTTAGAAATTCCATGTTATTTATCTCTTCTATTTTATCAAACCACGCTCTAATTTTTGGACTCTCTACTTCCTTCCAATTAAGCTTTTTGCAGCGTTCAAAATATGCACAATCATTGAGATTCTATATTCTTTTGTCGGGATATCTACTCCATGAAATAGACATGTCCATGGTTCCTCAGGTATATCTATATTAGTAATTTCCTTGATATAACTCAGTATTTCCTTCCAGTACGTTCTAATTTTAGGGTACCCCCACCATATATGGGCCATGGTTCCTGTTTGTTTACAGCCCCACCAACACTCCGTTGTTTGTCCTATTTGATATTTCCCTAGTATTTCTGGGGTTCTATACCACCGGGTTACACATTTATAATTTATTTCCACCATCCCATTATTTACTGATGATCCATGAACCAGTTTCAGAATTTTTCCTGCTTCTTGATTCCTTCTTCATTTCCCCAATTCCCTCTCCCAATTTTTTATAAATGTTGGAATTTCCAGATCTTCCCCTTTTATTAAGGATTTATATATCCTAGATATATTCCCACTTGTTTTTTCGATGGTAAATAATCGCTCTATCACTGTAAGTGCTTTTCCTTCTCTTATTGGGTGAGGAAGTGCTGCTATGAAGTGTTTAAGCTGAAAATACCTCCATTCATTAATCTCCAGTATATCTTTTTTTATTTTTAATTCTTGTAAAGTGCAAATTTTTCCCCCCTTGTATTATATCACGTAGTTGTGCGTTTTCTTTTTTAATCCAGTTTTTTCCTTTAGTGCCATCAATGGTGAATTATATTTCCATTTATTTTTCTTGTGTAGTGCATCCCAAATTTTTAATACCATCTGTGTCAATGTGTCAATATCCCTTCCTAAATGTGTATTAGCCATTATGTGTTCTATATTAACCCACCTTTTCTCATTGTTTGATTTAGCCCATTCCACCACGCATTTTAACATAACCGCCTCGTAATATTTTTAAAAGTTAGGTACATTTAATCCCCCTTGGCTTTTTACTTTCTTCAGAATTGCCAGAGAAATTCTAGGTTTCTTATTGTGCCATATTAATTTAGTGATTAAAATTCTTATAGTTCTAAAATATGCTGGGGGTATATATATATGGGGAGCATCTGAAACTTGTACATGATCTTCGGAAGTATTATCTTTAGGGCGTTAATCCGGCCCATCCATGATAGGGGGCATGCTGCTATCCTTTTTATTTTTATTTTTATTTCCTCTAACAATGGAATATAGTTTGCTTGATATATTTCCTCTGACTATGCCGTTAGTTTGATCCCAAGATATTTTATTTACGTCCTCCTCCAAGTGAATGGAAACTCTTGTTGTAAACTCTGTTCCTCTTTCAATTTCATATTTATATTTAATATTTTGGATTTACTCGGGTTGATCTTAAAATTAGATAGATCTCCGTATTCCTTTAGTGCTTTCATAAGATTGGGCATTGTAATTCGGGGGTTTGATATATAGAATAATATATCGTCTGCGAATGCAGCTAATTTATGCTCCTCTTTTCATACTTTGAATCCCCTCGCATTGTCGCCAGGAAAGGTTCCAGCGCCAGCACAAACAGGAATGGAGAGAGAGGGCATCCCTGTCTCGTCCCATTATTCATTCTAAAGGGGGGTGACAATGTTCCATTTACTTTCACCATTGCTGTAGGACCTTTATATAATGCTTGTATCCACTGCATCATCCTTGGGCCTATCCCCATGCTCTCTAGGGTGCTCATCATGAATCCCCAGTCTACCCTGTCGAATGCGTTTTCGGCATCTATCGACAGGAGTAGACCGGGGACTCTCCCTTCTTTTATTTTTTGGGGTAACAGAAGTGTTCTTACCCCATTATCCCTCCCCTCTGTCCCTAGTACAAAGCCCACTTGATCGGGATGGACCAGCTCCATCACTAAATCTTTCATCCTTGTTGCTAATATTTTCGGGAACAATTTTGTGTCCGCTTTTAACAATGATATAAGTCTATAGTTTGAACACTTAGTACTATCTTTGCCTTCTTTTGCTATAATGGTAATTGATGACAATAAGGCCTCTTTACTCATCTCGTACCTCCTTCCCAATCCATTCATATATGTGCATAGTTTTGGGGTCAGCATTTGTTTAAACCTTTTTAAATATAATGCCGTATACCCATCTGGCCCTAGACTTTTTCCTGGTGCTGATTCTTCTAACGCCCGATTAATCTCCTCTACCGTTATTGGTATTTCTAAGGATATTGCTCTTTCCTCTGTTATGCGGGGATCCTAGCTTTTTTTTAGATATTCTTTTATTCTTTCTTTTTTCCCCTGATTCCATTGTCCTTTCTGGTTTACTGAGTATAGTTGTTCATAGAAGTCTCGGAATACCATCGCTATGTCCTTTGTATTATACATCATTTCCCCTTTTGTATTTTTTCTGTGAAGTACATTGATTTTTTTTTCTAAACATCCTTGCTAAGACACTTGCTATTTTTATTCCCCCATTGATATCTTTCCTTTGAGATTTTATTGAAGGTTTTCCTTATTTCCTGCTCTAATAGTTCTTTTAATTCATCTCCTTTTATTACTAGTTCTTGTGACAGTTCCTGATCTTTCCCTTTCCCTTTTTTGTGTCTTCTCTCCAATAGGTATATTTCCTCTATCAATTTTGCCCTCTTTTTTATTCTTTCCTTCTTTCTCCTAGTTCCCATTGAGATGCCGCGCCCGCCATTGCACTTGGAGATTGAGAAACAAATGTGAAAGTTGGATAACTGTTGAGGTAGAGTAGACCATTCAACATGAATGACAAAGCAACGAAAAACATACAAACATACAAACGTCGAATCTTTAGCTTATGGTGTCTGTCGAAAGTTCTAAGAAGATTCGACGGAGCAGCTAAACTGTACGACGCTGCAATCGTACATTTCCGGTCAAATGCATCGGCTATAGAAAAATTCTAATGTTGGTTGACTGGTAAAATAATTAATAAATATAATTATTACTAGTCATACAACATTAGAATTCTACTACAGCTAGCTTGTAGGTGGAAAATTGTACACGTACAGTTTAGCTGCACCGTTGAATCTTCTTTGAACATTCGACAGACACCATAAGCCTTTAATGACAGATTTGACCTTAATTAATTTTGAATTTTGGACGAATGCAATTTTTAACGAAAAACGAAATAAATAAAAACGAATTTCGGGAGTGACTAAATAAATTAATTTTTCGGATGAAAACGAAATTCCGAAACAAAATATTTCAGTGTGCACATGTCTAGTTATTTCTATATTGGTGGAGGCTACCAAGTCTAGCATTCTATGTTCTATCAGCCAATAATCTATCCTAGTTTATGTCCCGTGTACAGGGTAGTAGAACGTATAAACTTGTGTTCTGGGATGTTGTATTCTCCATATATCTACTAACTGGTGTTGGTGTAATTTCTGTTTTATTGCCTTCAATTGGACGTTCCTCGTCCCCTGTACACGGGACGTACTATCTTGTTTTGGATCTATACAAAAATTCAGGTCCCCCGCCATGAACACTTTCCCTTTTTTAAATTCCGATAATTTTCCCAGGGCTCCCCCCAAATATACAGTTGGGCCTTTATTAGGGCAATAAATATTAGCCAATGTGCATTCCATTCCCAACAGCTTCCCCCTTAAGAAGAGAAATCTTCCCTCCGGGTCAGTTAATCTGTCCTCCAAGGAGAACCAAACTCCCTTACCTATTCCAATTGCAACCCCTTTTGCCTTATTTGTCATTGAGTCGCCATAGTACCAAGTTGGGAGCTGATGGGAATACAATCTCAGCCCTTGCACATTGTAGGTCAAAAAATTAACTGTAGTCATGATATAGTTATTTGCAACCTATTTTCATGTAGATCTAATCTATTTCTGAGTTTACGATTATTCTTTATGGGGTCTAAGTTTTAAGTTTTGTCCCCCCCCTCCCCCCACCTCTCTCCGGCTCCTGACTCGCAAATGGAGTCCCTCTCCATTCCCCTCCTACAAGTCCCCAACCCTTGAGGTGTTACTCCAACCGTGGCGGCCGTTTTCCCACAACCCCGCTCTTCCCCGGGGGTGCTCCAGGCTTCCCAACTGCTCAGCCCGCTTCTCTACTCCCATCTGCCCCCTTCTCCCTCCTCCCCAAACCCCCCCCCCCCCAGAGTCCACTTGAATAGTCTCTTCTCCTTTTTTTTCCTTTCCTTTTTTTCTCTGTTCTGCTAATATCTTTTCCCTCCTCTTTCATGGCTTCATCCTTCTCTCCATCCCAGTATATCCAACTTTGGAACACCTATTTCCTTACAGAAATCTTTTAAGTCCTCTGGGTATTAAGGTCTCACAGATCTACCTCCTTTCTGGGCTACTAGGGACGCAGGGGAACCCCCAGCTATATTTAATATTAGCTGTTCTCATTTGAACCAATAATGACCTAAGAAGTCTTCTTCTTTTCAGTGTTTCTACTGATAGATCTGTGAAGATTTGAAGTTCTGCACTCTTGTATTTTAGTGGTCGTCTATCTCTCAATCTCTTCCATATCTCTGCCTTATCTTCATATAGCTGAAATCGTATCCCGGGGTATTTCTGCATTTAGATGCAAAGGTTTCCTAATCCTATGTACTCGGTCTATTTTGAGTTCTTGCCCTTCTCCTCTGTCCAGTAGAGGGTTAAATATTTCCTTTATATTCGCTCTTATGGGGCGTACACACGGTCGGACTTTTCGACTACAAAAGTCCGACAGCCCGTCCGACAAACTTTCGACGGACTTTTGGCGGACTTGCGGCTTAATTGCGGCGGACTTTCTAACGAACGGACTTGCCTACATACGATCACACAAAAGTCTGACGGATTCGTACGTGATGACGTACACCGGACTAAAATAAGGAAGTTGATAGCCAGTAGCCAATAGCTGCCCTAGCATGGGTTTTTGTCCGTCGGACTAGCATACAGACGAGTGGATTTCTGGGTCCGGTGGAGTTACGACGTAAAGATTTGAAGCATGTTCCAAATCTAAAGTCCGTCAGATTTGCGAATGGAAAAGCCCACACACGATCGGATTGTCCGCCGGATTTGGTCCGTCGGCGTCCGTCGGACTTTTGTAGCCAAAAAGTCTGACCGTGTGTACGCCCCATTATCCTTAGATTCTGGCGTCTGCTTTGGTTTTCTTGATTTTCTATTCTGTAAAATATTTCCCTCTGGCTGTTTTGCAGAGTTTTAACTTGTGTTTTTAGTTCTTCTATTTCTGAGGCTTGCTTATCGTTCTTGTCCTCCGTTTCCTCTACCCTTTTTAGCAGATGACCCAAGTCAGCTCGCATTGTTGCGATTTCTGTCTTAAAAGAATTTTCTAGTCCTTTTTCTAATCTTTCAAATATCTCTATTATTTCTGATTTGGTTGGCAATTGTGCATAAGTACTTTGCTCTCCTGTGCCTGCTTCGTTGTCCATCCTTGCGTCTGCTTTAGTTTTTTCCTGTATTTCTCCTTTCTTTTTCGCAGTTTCTTCTTTCTTTTCTTTAGTCGCTTGCTGTTTTTCAGGGACAGGGCTTTTTGGGTTTCCCTCTTTTGTTAAATATCTTTGGATCATACTAGTGTTCAAACTTTCCCTTGGGGTTTTAGGCTTGGTTCCTTTTGTAGTTCTGCTTCTCATTCTAGTGTTTTATATAGATAAGAAAGAAGACTGATGCAGGGTTTTCACAGTCAACAGGGTTTGCCAATGCACCTGTTACGTTTTCCCGTTCAGCAAGGTTTCACAGTCAATTCGCCATGCATCAAAAGATTTCAGGGGATGTACTGGGGCTGACACACGGAAGCGCATGTAAAAATTTTCATGGTCAGTAAAGTTTGCACAGGCAAATGCAAGATTTTCACATTTAACAGAGTTTCAACGTCAATTACCGGCCCATAGGCAGGTGCAGGGTTTTCCCATTTAACAGGGTTTCACATTCAATCACCCGTGCGTAAGCAGTTTCCGTGAAAAATATATTTAAGGGTGTTTATTTGCTGCTTACAGTCCGTTTGCTCACCTCTCCCTTAAAGGTATTTCTTATCTGGGGTCGCACTGTAACAGATGACAGGGTGTACGTTTTTTACCGTTAGCAGGGTTTGTGAAAGCAAGTTCAGGGTGCAGGATTTTCACTTTCAACAAAATTTCATCATCAATTACCCTCTCGTCAGCAAATTGCGAGCATGGCTTATATGAAAAAAAAAATAATTCTTGCTTTTCACAGTCCATTTGCCTGTTCCCCTCTAGGTACTTCCATTAGGGGATCACACTAGAGCAGACAGGGGGATATATGTACCGGATTTTCACATTTAACCAGGTTTATAAAGTTCAAGTACATAGATTTCACCTTCAACAGAGTTTCACAGTCTGCTTGTCATGACATAGATAGATTTCTTGCTAAAATCCGTGTGAAAATAAAACTACCTGCTCACAGTCCGTACATCAGTTTGCTCACCTCACTTATTTAGGGGGTCGCACTAGAGCAGGTAAAGAAATGCACAAATGAGGTTTTCACAGCCAGCAGGGTACTGCAGTTGAAGATGCAGTTTTTTCACATTCAACAGGGTTTCAACAGGTTTCCTAATTTATTACCATAGCATGATTAGATTACATGTATAGCATATATAAAGGTAATGCTTGCTGCACACAATCCAATAATCCATTTGGTCCCTTATATGTATTCCTTATTAGAGGATCACACAGGTGCAGGCAGGCGAATACACATACCAGGCTTCTCAGTCAATTAGGTTTTTCAAATGCAATGTAAATGTACAATTTCTCTCTTCAACAAGGTTTCATGTTCAGTTAGCAGTGCATAGGCTGATCACAGCAAAGCTCATAACTGTCTGCTTATCTCTCCCCCTGTATGTTCCTTTCAAGTCTCAAGGAGGGGGGGTGCAAGAGGGGGTCCTCCAGGAGGTGTGTCGCTCCGTGTTCTCTCCTGTGTTCAAGGCTGTCGTCTCTCCTCCTCCTCCAACATCAAGCTGGCTGCCGATTCGAGCATCCGCTGTCCTGGTGGTGTTCTGGGGGTGCAGTGGGCTTTCACCTCTGCCACATGTCCCGGCCTTTCACGCCGCTGACTGCAGCACGTCCACCCAAGGCCTCCCTCATCTGCCCAGTCCGGCCCCATGATGGTGCTCCTCCCCCACCTCAGCAGCAACAGCACACACCCATCACCTGAGGCACACCTGATGTCAACCCTTTTAAAAGTCTGCTAACAATGGAAAACCACTCCATATGCAGCCTTCTAACTAGCATTGATGGTGAGAGACTTTCAGCTTCTATCCCTCATGAATTGGTGAAAATGTAAGGTTGCTCTATTTTTGTGCATTATAAATAAAGAAACAAATTGTAATTATATATATAATGTTTTATTAAAGTTTTACATAAAAAAATAAACATCTTTGCAAGAATTATAGTGCCTGTGTCATATGTCTAACAGAAGATTCTAACAATTGAACAAACTCAGTACAAGACGAACAATATATAATTTTGCAATGAATATTTTATATCTGTCTATTGCTGTACAAAACAAAACAAAACAAAAAAAAACGTATAACTGGTAATAAAATCTTGTAGCAGGTAAATACCATCAGAATGGAGAATGGGTAGATATTGTAGAATATATAGTATCTCAAAAAAGTGAGTACACCCCCTCACATTTTTGTAAATATTTTATTATATAGCGATCGCATATGCGCAGTAGCGTGTGTACATGTCCGGATGCCATATACATACGCTACTGCGCATAATCGATCGCTCTCTGAATTTTAAGGAAGTGTTTGGATTGAGACATGTTCTCAGCTTGAACTTTTTGCTATCCCGTGTATATGCACTACTGCTAATAAACTGCAAAAAGAGACAATATTTTACTATGTCTTTTGTCTCTCTATATACTCTGGCTGTGAGGCTTTTCAGCTTGTGGCTTCACATCCGGGTGCATGCTGTGCATGCACAAGCCATGCTGCGCATTGTGAATGGTCTTGCAGTCTTCTGGGACCTGTGACGTGTCTCAGAAGACTGTGAGGAGGAAAGCAAGGAAGATAACTTCCGCTTCTGATCGCTTAGGCAATCGACTCTGAAGTGGGAGCAGGTACCTGTCAAATCAGGTACCTGCTGCCCCCCCCCCCCCCCCAAAAGTGAAATTCTTGAAAGGGGAAGGGGGAGAGGAGGCCTTAAAGTGGAACTTCCCCTTTTTTGGGTGGAGTTCCTCTTTCAGTTTTTTTTTCTCCTGAACTGTGCTAGTGACTGACAAGTGGTGTGTGTATATAAATACTTTTTTCCTTTGTCCCACCTGTGGGCCTTGGATGAGTATGGTGGGGTGTCACAAGCAGACCTCTGATGTTTCAGTAAAATAGGCTAATGGCCCCCTATGTTATAACAAAAAAGTTTTGTGAAAAAAAGTTTTAAATTAAAATGTAAATTGCATTGTAATAAAGAAACAAACCATTTTTTAAAGCCCCCCCACCCACCTACATACATAAATGTAAAAGAAGAATTGTATTATTCTGCACTACCTGTTCTGCCCTGTGTGGTATAAACCAAGACTTAGTGGATGGCCGCGAGTAACAAAATTGTGTTCCCACAATGTTAATCACCAAAAAAATAAAATAATAAATGTTGCTGTGCTTATTCCCTTATATGTGCACAAATAATTATTACATAAATTAAATGAAATCATTCCACATAAAACCTTCATAATATTCTATTCTAATATGTAGTAATGGTAACAGTATAACAATTATAAACATATATGATCAAAGCATTTCTTAGGGTCCCAATAAGTACACTGTGCACTATACTGCATATATAATGATCCATTTAACACATCCAAAGCAAAAGTGTGCAGATATTATAATGAAATAAATTTAAAGCAAGAAAACAACAAATATACAACTCTTCAAGTGTCCTTCATCAATCCAAATGTGTGATACAGTTCATAGTATTTCACACTATTGTGCCATTCCATAAAAAGTGTTTCAGTGACTCTCAACACCATTCAATAATGCACTCACCTCCACATTTGACCTGTCAAGTTGCACTTTCCCCTACTCTGGGGCACAAGCAATAGGTTCCTCTGCACTCCTCCTTTTCCTCCAATGCACTTTCTGATGTCCTGGGTTGTTCCCCTCAATTAGGTGTATGGCCCTTTAAATTTGCAGTCCCGCCACTGTATGCAAACTCATACGACAAAGAGCATCCATGATGTTTAAGCTCTCAGTCACATGACTGGAAGGATAAGCTGAGACATCATGGATGCTCTTTGTCGTATGCCACGAATGGAACCCAGGTACATTTGGCTCATCACTAGTGCCTTGTTGGAGAAATAACTGTTGGGCAATTTACATGGATTCAACATCAATGTGCAGATAATGATAAATTTGCATGTGTTTCACAAATGTTTAAGGTCCGGCCTTTAAAAAGTTAAGGGGGGAACTCTGTGTGTTGTGGGATAAATTAGAGAGAACTACAGTGATCTTAAATTCTAATGTTGCTAAAGAATTTCAAATTATTATTGTTTTTAATTTTAAAACCAAGTATTACCCATACCAATCAATTTTATGTGGGCAAAGCAACGCAACCCCTTTGAGTTATTATTGCAGAACATGCTCAGGATATTCGGATAGAAGAAGAAACTAGTTCTCCTACCATTTTAACATAAAACATACATTTCTATGCATAAAGCCGGTGCCCATGGGACTTTTAATATACATGTTTGAAAAATTGTTGCTTTTTCTAGGCGTGATTCTTTAAAACATAACAGTTCCCCAGAAGGGTTAACAGTGAAAGGGATCTTTGCCTTAAAATCTTGGAGAAGACATGATTTCAATAGGATTGTCCCACTTCCAAAAATGAGTTGTTCTGGATTTATCAATGTAATTTTTGTCCCCAATAGTGACTTTAAAATGCAGATGTGCTTTATTAGATTGTGCCCTATAGTGGGTAATGAATTTGTTTAATGAACTGAATTATAATGAAACAGGAGCTATAAAGAATCATTTTTGCTGTATGCAGTCTCTTTTACCCTAGTTGTTAAAGAGTTATTTTAAAGCAGGCTACAAGAGTGTAATGTTCTTCCATTTTTAAATTCAAGGATAATGCCTTCCATGGCACACCCATGTACTCGTGCTATATCCTTGTAGAGCTCTTTGGTGAAGAGGGGGAATTGATATCAACATTGTAATTGAATGAATAATACAAAGTCACTTATCTGCAAGATAGCCAGCAACTACAAAATGCTTAGCAGGATGGACGTTTGCATTACGCTGTTGGATTTGATGGCAGAGATGCATCGCTATTGGTGATTCATGGAAAGATATTCATGATGTGGACAACCAGCAGGATTAAATAGCATATAACCAGCATATATATGTACTGAGACTTTTTTAGCTACTCTCCTTATGTAGATACGTTATTAGAGCAAAAAAGATGAAAACTGAACAACAAAAAAAGATGAAAGTATGAACAACATAGTATTCCTTGCATTAACCTCCCTGGCGGTATGATTATGTCAGATTTTTGATGCTGAAAGCGGTACAATTGTTTTGCATGGAAATTTGGCTTTTATATTGGAGGCCTGTAATTCTTAGGAATAACTCAATTAAATCTGTCCAAACAAGAGTCTAGTAGACATCCCGGGTATGATAAAGTTTGAAACACAAAATCATAAATTATAATATAATAAATAACTATAAATAATAACAAATAATAATATAATGACAATACATTTTAGTCAATAATGTAATCAAATCAAAAAACACTGAAATTTGTCCAAACAAGGGTGCAATATTACATGTCATGGTTATGCAGTAATCTTTCTCTGTCAGTTTACCTCTCCTCATGTGTTCAGACTAAGAAGCCAGCCCCTCTCACCTGGCTGTTTTTATAACCTCTCCTCTAAGCATGGCTCCACCCCAGGCCCTATCAGGGAACCCTAAATTAACCTGTGCACTGCAAGCCAGCGGTGCTGATCAACCATTGTGTATTCATTGTGTGTTTGGCTTCCTGTTTCCTGCTTGCCGTGTGCTCTTCGTTTGTCTCTGTTACCAACCTTGGCGTGTTCCCGACTATTCCTGTCTGCTCGTGACCCTGACCTTTTGGCGTGTCCCCGACTATCCCTGTTTGCCTGTGACCCTGAACCTTTGGCATGTACTCTGTTGTTCCTGTCTGCTAGTTGCCCTGACCTCTGCCTTATTCCTTTACTATCCTTGTTGTTCCAGCCTGCTGCTTCCTTCTCCTGTAGTCTACCGTGAGCGTAAGCTATGAGACCCTAGAGGCCGCGACCTGGAGCCAGACTGCAGCGCAGTCCATCCTCACCACTAGAGGCTCTGGTGAACACCTGCTGGCTCTTAGACTCTGCGCCCTGGGAAATCTATGCTCTAGCTCCCACTGGGATCTGTGTTAGTGATCCAGTAGACCTGCTTCCTGAACCTCCCTGGGTACTATCCACAACAGTCAGTCCTAGGGTCCACTATCTTAGCAGTGCACTTCCGACACCTACGGAGTGCATCTGTCACCTGGTCTCAGGTGACCTGACATACTAGTCATATTGCTTCAGTAAACATCCCGGGTATGATAAATTTTGAAACGGGATTGCACAAAGTCCGACGTCGTAATCAGGACAATGGAATCTGGTTTCCTTTCGGATTTTCTTTCGACTGTCATCAAGTTTTGAGCAACAAACCACGCACATCCTTGTGGGTGCTGACTTTTTCTCGATTGGTGGTATGTAGTCCATGAAGTGATGATCAGTCTGGCGTTCCAGGTTGACGACACTAGCAGCACGGTGTCCAGCTCTATTCACAGCCATTGGTGTTTTGTGGTTCAGAAAGATCATTTCAGTGACTTTCCAAATAAAGTCAGCATGAACCACAGGCTTGTCACTTTTTTTGAGCAGAATGTAGGCATTCCACAAGCATTGTTTAAGGAGATGCCTGAAGATCTTCTTGTAGTACTTTTTTTGTTGTCTTCTCATTGCTGGATAGAATGTCATTGCTTGGTCGACTATGTCAACACCTCCCATGGTGTTCTTGTAGTCTATCACTACTTGTGGCTTCATGAAGTCTTTCCCACCTTTTGTGCGTACCATGACAGTGGAGGTATTATGGATTGTACTCATTAGGCACACATGTTTTTTGTCACTCCATCGCAGTGCCATCATTTTGCCTTTCTGCCAGGCAACCATTTCTCCAGTCTTGAGCTTCTTATTGCCAAAGATTGGCAGCATGTCATGCCGGTTAGCCCTAATGGTTCCATAGGCATCCGTTTTGTTCTGCAAAAGGAACAGGAGATGCGTACAGAAGTTCAGGAGATGTGTAAAAGCTGTCTGTAGTTACATAACAGCTTTGATTTAGCAATGGCTCAATCAGTGAAATAACAGAAGATGTTGTCATTCCATAATTGCTGTATTTTGGGTTAAATTTGGTTCCTTTCCCAGTGTAGAGGACAGAATTTCAAATGTAACCAGTTGTCAAATTCGCATAGCATGAAGGATTTTACACCAAATCGTGCTCTCTTTGACGACATGTATTGCATCCAGCTGAGCCTTCCCTTGTAGGCCATTAGACTTTCATCTATGCTAATGTCTCTATCAGGCACATAGCTCCCTTGGAAATTCTTCAGAATCATTTGATATACTTCCCAAATTTTATTGCGTTTTGGTGCTGGGTGAGTAGTTTCATCAAACTCTTCATTGTTTTCAAAGTGCAAATATTTCATTATCAGGGAAAATTTGTACTCTGACATGACCGTGCCAAAGACTGGAGTGGCAAGTAATTTATTGGTTGTCCAATACCACTTCTGCGGGGGGTTCCCCGCCACTCCCTGAAGAATTATTAGGCCTAGAAATTTCCAAATGTCTTCTTTGGTTACTGGTTCCCACTTTCTACTTCTTGAAAACTTCTGATGCGTAGCAGCTTGTTGCTCTTGGTTTGTCTCCGTAACAATTTTTTTCAATAACCTCATCGGTCAATAATAGTTGTAGGTATGCCAAGGGGTTGTCATCTTCAACATCCACTTTCATACCAGGTATTCCAGCAAACGGGAATCTTGGGGGCCCTGCATGATCCGTAGCGCAGTCAATAGAGCACCAAGTTCGCACATCACTGAGCTCAGTCGCAGGATCGTCATTGAAATCACTTTCTGTGTCTGATGATGAATTTCCCTGCGAATCACTATTACTCAATTCTGCAAGTGATTCAGTATCGCTATTGCTGTTTTTTAGCAGGTCATAAACCGCTTTTGATGTAGAGGCATGCTTTTTGGATGCCATGGTCATTCTCCAGTTTCCAGGCAGAAAGAACAGTAAAACTGCAGGCAAGGGCACTGGACAAAGCACTGGACAAAGCACTGGGGACAAACTGAGGTCAAATGATTTGATACAGTATTGCAATCCAATAATATTACAATGTATTGTGTATATGTTGTGATTTATACATTTTGAATCTGCTGCCGGCTCCACCCCCCTGAGTCGCAACGCTCACAGAGAAGGGAAGCCGAAACACACAGAGAATCGGGTGGAAGATCTGGCCACCAGACACAGTAGGGGTACATCGTGGGATCGTGTGGACAAGGTAAGTCACCTCTTTCAGAATCCTGTGATGCAGTCCCGAGTGTGGACCGGGGTTACCGCTAATAGTACTGAATCTTCACCCCGAGCCACACTCAGGAATACTGCCAAGGAGGTTAAAGGAGTTGTAAAGGCAGAATGTTTTTTATATTACTGCATTCTATGTGTGTAGCAGCCACCCCAGCACCCCCTAATTACTTACTTGAGCCCCTTCTCTCTCCAACGATGTCCACCAATGTCTAAGCCATCTGGGACACTCCTCCTGATTGGCTGAGAAACAGCAGATTCGCCATTGGCTCTCATGGTTGTCAAAGTCAGTCAGGCAATCAGGGAAGAAAGGGGTGGAGCCAGGCCGGAGCTTTGTGTTTGTAAGGATACACAGAGCTTTGACTCGGCTTGGGTGCCCCCATATAAGGCTGCTGGCAGAGGGGGCACACGATAAGAGGGAGGGGCCAGGAGCAGCAAAGGTGGACCTGAGAAGAGGAGGATGGGGGCAGTTCCGTGCAAAACTAACTGCACAGAGGAGGTAAGTATAATATGTTTTAAAAAAAAAAAAATAACAAACAACTTTACAATCACTTTAAGGTATGAAATGTTTAATCATTGATTTTGGCCCCTCACTCCCCTGTATACCTAACTGAGCATTGATTTTGGCCCCTCACTCCCTTTTATACCTAACTGAACTCTTGTTCAA
>JBBDGP010002126.1:0-210000 GCA_037952835.1 Lithobates septentrionalis | reverse complement strand
GCACACTATTTTCTCTTCTTGGCATTTATCTGTTTGGAGTTGTAGCCCCCCTCCTGAATCCCCAGGAGTGGTATTGAGAGAGTGGTGTTGGAAGATCTTTTTCCTGAAGGCTTTTAAAACTAGTAGATCCGGTGAGTTCGATCCCCTAGGGGGAGAGTGTCAACACAGGGTGAAATTCTGCTGACCGGTGGAAGGCGCACACTGAGTTACGACTGTATTGTCACTGATGGACTTTTTTCTGAGCACTTCACAGACTCTCTACCTCTCTACTTGATTGTTTTTATGCGTAGTTGGCCGCATGATTTTATATATATATCTTTGCTCAACAATTAGCGCTGTTTGTAGTATATGTTTACCCGTTTGGTCTATATATACTATTGTTAGTAATATATATATATATATATATATATATATATAAAAATTGTTATTTTCCAATCTATTTTCGAATTCGAATTTATACTATTCGAAATTCGAATTTCAGAAGATGGTCATATTCTGTTGTATTTTATTAAATTCTATTAAATTCTGTTCTATTCTTTACGATTCTTTTATGTTTATTCTATTGTTTTATTATTTTATATTCTATTTTATTGTATTTTTTTTAGAAATCAATTTATATTTTTTCTAATTCGATTCGAATTTGTTTTCGAATTCGAGTCGAATAGATTTCGAATTTGTTTTCGAATCGAATATATTTCGAATTTGGTTTCGAATTCGATTCGAATTCGATTCGAATTTCGGCCGTGGGTTTTCGATTCGAAACATTTCGGATTCGTTTAAATTCGTTAACATTGTAATTCGGTATTTCGGATGCATCCGAATGTCCGAATAATGAAAATTTCGTCCGATTTCGATTCGGAACTAAACGAAATGCACATGTCTAATCGGTGGCAGGAGAGGGGCCATCTCCCTCCTGTGCCTGGATTTGAGTGAGGCTAAGATGGTGCCCACTCATCTCCATGACACTGCTGTTCAGAAGCGACGTCAAAACGTCACTTCCGCCCACGCCTCTTAAAGGCATATTTTTTTCAATGTCTTTTTTTTAGATTACTTTTTTTTAATTGCATTTTAGTGTAAATATGAAATCTGAGGTCTTTTGACCCCAGATCTCATATTTAAAAAGGTCCTGTCATGCTTTTTTCTATTACAAGGGATGTTTACATTCCTTGTAAAAGGAATAAAAGTGACACATTTTTTTTTTTTAAACAGTGTAAAAATTAAAAAATAATGTAAAATAAATAATAAAAATAAAAAATGTTTTTTAAAAACCCCCCGTCCCGACGAGCTCGCGCGCAGAAGCAAACGCATACGTGAGTAGCGCCCGCATATGAAAACGGTGGTCAAACCACACATGTGAGGTATCGCCGTGACCGGTAAAGCGAGAGCAATAATTCTAGCCCTAGACTTCCTCTGTAACGCAAAACATGCAACCTGTAGAATTTGGAGATTTTTGAGGGTAAAAGTTTGACGCCATTCCACGAGCGGGCACAATTTTGAAGCGTGACATGTTGAGTATCAATTTACTTGGCGTAAGATTATATTTCACAATATAAAAAAAAATGGGCTAACTTTACTGCTGTCTTATTTTTTTATTCAAAAAAGTGAATTTATTAAAAAAAAAGTGCGCTTATAAGACCGCGCAAATACGGTGCAAAACAAAAGTATTGCAACGACTGCCATTTTATTCTCTAGGGTGTTAGAGAAAAAACCATATATAATGTTAGGGGGCTCTAAGTAATTTTCTAGCAAAAACCCTGTTTTAAACATGTAAACACCTAAAATCCAAAACGAGGCTGGTCCTTAAGTGGTTAATGTTGATAAATGTAAGGTTATGCAATTGGGGGCTGAAAATATGCATGCATCATGCATACTAGGTGAAGTACAACTGGGGGACTCAATGGTGGAGGATCTGGGTGTTCTGGTAGATCATAGGCATAATAATAGCATGCAATGCCAAGCTGTGGTTTCCAAAGCAAGCAAAATCCTTTCTTGTATTAAAAGAGGTATGGACTGCAAAGAGAGAGATATCATTTTGCCCCTTGTAAAATCATTAGTAAGACCTCATCTGGAATATGCAGTTCAGTTGGGCATCAGTTCACAAAAAGGATATCAGGGAACTGGAGAAAGTGTGGAGAGGGACAACCAAACTAATAAGAGGCATGGAGGAGCTCAGCTATGAGGAAATATTAGAGTTTCTATTAATACAATTTTTTATTTTAAAATTTCTATAAATTTTAGTCTCTCAACAATGGGGTTTCTGGTATTCCCAAAACACATGGAACCAAAGAGAAACTGGGCTATGTTTACAAGACTTCAGAACTTACAAACATGATATTATACAGAAAACAACATCTGTTTGCCCAGGTGAAGGAGAGTCAGCGCTGTTGTTTGTTCCAGTCAATGGTAGTTTCTATGCATTGTTTCACTTGTGAATAAAATAATTAACTAGCCGAGAAGATACATCAAGCTAAACTAACAGGAGGAAATAAAATAAATATGTGATTCCGCACAAAAGGACAAAGTACCAGCAGAGAAAGAGATATATAGTAAAAACAAAATAAGAATACAAATAAAAACAAAAATGAAAATGCGGATGCAAGGAAAGAATCAGGAGAACTGCTGCCTCTACTAATTACTTCCACCTGGGTGGAGTAAATGAATTGGAAAAAGAAATGAAGTAGATGTGGCACTGTTCATGTGATTCATACAATACTAGCTGTCTGAAGATTCTCTGTCTAAAAATATTAAATTAATTTTTTGGTGGTGTGTTACGGTGACTCCATAAAGTGAAAATCGTATGTAATCTCTGTAGGGTGTAGTCTTATACAACTATGATCAAAAATTTGCTGTGTATATTACCAATAGATATTAAAAAAAATACTAAATATATGCAAATTCATGTGTAACATACAGATTAGTGAACATCAATCCCAAATAGAAATAGAAATAAAATAAATTAGATAAATAGGGAGAAAAATAGGGATAATTATCCCTTATAATGAACAATAAGTCTGGAAATCAAAACAAACGTGTCCAATCTTTGACTTGTTAAACCTATTGAGGCAGCGCTACGTGTCCGATATTATAAAACACTGTATATAGAACTAATGATAAAAAAGACAGGAAAGTTCATAATCAAAGCTGCAGACTGTGGATGTGAGGGTGAACGTAGAAATTCTTTCACCAGTAGCAGTCACCGCGTGAGGGGGTCACCCCCCGTGAGATTGCACTCACCACAATGTCTATAATCACAAGCCTTTGAGAAATGATCTTTAAATCTTTGCCGTCTCCTTGCTTCAGCCACCAGGTGGTGCAAGACCCTCACGGTATGTACAGCATGGGGAGAAAATGAAATGCCAGATAGTGTAATATTGCTTAAGACAGTTTATTAAACAATTCCTAAAAACAAATTCCCCATATAAAATATGCGTACCAGATGAATAAAAACATTGAGCATTGAAAGGTGCACTGTGCCTGTATTAATGTTCCCCGGGAGGAATTCCTAGATGCGAACCGTCCACAACTATACCGTTCGCTTCCTGGTTCCCTTCCGTGGAGCGCAAAACGTCACTTCCGGTTGATTACGACCCTGACGCGTTTCGTCACTTCCGGACGTCATCTGAGGGCGCCCTCAGATGACGTCCGGAAGTGACGAAACGCGTCAGGGTCGTAATCAACCGGAAGTGACGTTTTGCGCTCCACGGAAGGGAACCAGGAAGCGAACGGTATAGTTGTGGACGGTTCGCATCTAGGAATTCCTCCCGGGGAACATTAATACAGGCACAGTGCACCTTTCAATGCTCAATGTTTTTATTCATCTGGTACGCATATTTTATATGGGGAATTTGTTTTTAGGAATTGTTTAATAAACTGTCTTAAGCAATATTACACTATCTGGCATTTCATTTTCTCCCCATGCTGTACATACCGTGAGGGTCTTGCACCACCTGGTGGCTGAAGCAAGGAGACGGCAAAGATTTAAAGATCATTTCTCAAAGGCTTGTGATTATAGACATTGTGGTGAGTGCAATCTCACGGGGGGTGACCCCCTCACGCGGTGACTGCTACTGGTGAAAGAATTTCTACGTTCACCCTCACATCCACAGTCTGCAGCTTTGATTATGAACTTTCCTGTCTTTTTTATCATTAGTTCTATATACAGTGTTTTATAATATCGGACACGTAGCGCTGCCTCAATAGGTTTAACAAGTCAAAGATTGGACACGTTTGTTTTGATTTCCAGACTTATTGTTCATTATACGTTTTCATTTTTAAGGCAGCCGCTTGGTTCTACTGCATCTAATAGCTGAGTGATTCTGAGGCGCGGATTGATGTGAGGCATAGGCATACAATTTTTTCATTGTCCCCACATTTCACAATTATCCCTTATAGTTCAATAATTAGCGCTCAATAAAGTGCTTAGTGCTGGTGAAAAAATGTATATAATATATAATAGCGCTGATTTAATTTCCTCTTCATAAGGTGATCACAGCATTCATGACTTATCCGTGGTCTTATTACGGCTGCACTCACCAGATTTTTCTTTCCTGCTTGGGGTATAAGGCATTCACAGTATTTGCCACTGTATAGCACCCTGAAGCCTGGCCAGTCAGGGATGTTTTGTTGGTATTCCGCTCATGTACCATATAAAGCAGAGAGGGACCCCAATAGTGTAATACTGTTTAAACTTTTTACTCCAGTTAAAAAGATGTGGAAATGTACTCACATTTTAGCAAACACAATAAGGCATGTATTGCTGACACTAGCGCCGACGACCGGAAGTGATGCAAGAACGTGTGCTGACTCCGCGACTCCACTCCTGCCTATGAGGAGAAGTTCATTATTTAAGTTAATCCAATATACAGTATACCAAGGCTTTAGCTGAAAATCTTTAACAATTTTTTGTGAAGATAAATTTATTTTTGTATTGGAGGCACTGTTGTTCAACAATCGATATTGCTGATTAAATTGATTGTTCAGACATTCCCTGACACTCTCCAGAATAGGAAATTAAGAGGGGATATGATCAACATGTATAAATACATACCGTATATACTCGAGTATAAGTCGAATTTTTCAGCACATTTTTTGTGCTGAAAGTGCCCCCCTTGACTTATATTCGAGTCAAGCACTTTTCTGCAGCAAAAAATTTCATTTCCCGAACCGACTTTGGGGCCCCATATCTCAGGGCCACTTCGTGCTAGGAACCCCAAATTTGGTGTGGATACCCAGTGGAACTGGTATAACAACATATCCAAAGCTGGGGTTCCTAAAACCGGTTTGGAAAATGTCATTCTCTGCTGCAGAAAAGTGCTTGACATTTTCTGAACTGATTTTTGGGGCCCTGTATCTTGGGGCCACTTGGTGCTAGAAACCCCAGCTTTGGAAATTTTATGGTGCTAGTTCGACTGGGTTTGCACACCAAATTTGGGGTTCCTAGCACTAAGTGGCCCTGAGATACGGGGCCCCAAATTCGGTCAACTGTGTCCATCTGCAGCACTGTCATTTCGGGACCCTTTGGGTTCAGAGACCCCAAATTTTGGCTGCAGCTAGGGGGCATCTAGGAACCCTTAACTACCGAGTTTTAAGTTCAGGGGACCTATGGCTGCAAATGGGCACAGTGAGGCATGCAAATGGGCACAGTGATGCTGCAAATGGGCATTGTTGACCCTCTTTTCCACTTACAGTAGCTGTGCATTTCTCACCCTCGTCTTATACTCGGGTCAATAAGTTTTTCCCATTTTTTTGTGGCAAATTAGGGCCTCGACTTATACTCGGAACGACTTATACTCAAGTATATACGGTAAGTGGTCCATATAGTTAAAGACATTACAGAGAACAAGGGGGCACTCTTTACATCTGGAGAAAAAGCGATTTAATCTCAAAATATGGAAAGGCTTCTTCACAGTAAGAGCTGTGAAAATGTGGAATAGACTCCCTCTAAAGCTGATTCTGGGCATCTCAGTAGATTGTTTTTAAAAAGATGTGAATTATTTCCTAAATGCACATAAAATAACTGGATACTAATAATTATAGGTAAAGTTGACCCAGGGAATATCCAATTGCCTCTTGGGGATCGGGAAGGATTTTTTTCACAACTGGAGCAAATTGGATCATGCTTTATTTGGGTTTTCTCTGGATCAACTGTGGGTATAGGATAATATATATATATCGAGGTTTTCTATTTGTGTGTGGTCTTTTTTCAACCAGAATAACTATTTAACTATGAAATGATTTGTTAGTTTGGAACACAGTGTGTTCATGAAGTGTGTGTGTGTTGTGTGTGTGTTTGTCTAGGGCAATGTTGCCCCAATCCTTTTTAAATTAATGGAACTGGTTATAGTCGTTATTTACTTTTAAATATTAAAGTAGATCTATAGGCAAAACTTGTTTTTCATTTTGGCTAGAGTAAGGGAGGGTTATAACCCTTGGCAGTTTTTTTGCCACCTGCGTGTCCCAGTGGAGAGCTTTCCCTTCACTTCCTGCCGCATAGTCAAAACAGGAAGTGAGAGGAAATACCTGCTAATTAGGAGAATCTCTTAGGTTCCCCCAGATCACGAGAACTAGTGTCTACATTGGAAGATTTCTCCACTATTATTCGTCTGGGCTCAACCCAAATTGTTTAATCACTTTTACTTTCATGTTTAATGACAATGGTAAACAGGACAAATACAGAGGGTGAATCTCCCTAACAGGGGCATAGGTAGTAATAAAAACCTGACAAGTATTCTAGTCATTTATGATCTAGAATCAAGGATCACGTATATTATTCAGCAGGTGGTAAAATGGTCACTGCCATTAGCAGACATTTGAATTTATATCACAAATTTGATGTACTGTATCCTTGATTTCTTTTATTGTACTGGCCATTGTCCCCAAGGATCCCAGAGGTGGGGAGTGGGACAAGTTTATTCTACAAAGAGAAACTACCTGGATAGAATGGCTTAATGCTATCCATGCCCCGGGTATCAATGAGGCACATACCTATAAACCTTTCCTGTGAACTCCTGTCACTGATGTCCCTGTAATACATAACTAACTTATTTCTATTAATAGTCCTTATCAGTATCTCTAAACTATATATGCTATATTTAACCCCATACATTTCAACCACTTAGTATTATCACTACTGTTATCTCAGTCCCCTTTGTCCCTTGTTTTTCTGTCCAGCCCCCTGTCTGTCCCTTGCTCTGTTTTTCTTGCCCAATGCACTAACTAGAATTCTTATTTGGCTTATATATTGGTGCTATTATGTTTTTGATTTAATGAATATTGGGTACATTTTTGCTATCAATGTCTTTATCTGATGACAATATTGTTACTATATTAATTTATGTTATTTTTCTTGCTTCGTTACTATTGTCTGTACACTGTGTCTATTGTGTCTGCTGATTGCCAGTTTTCTGCTTCCATCTTGGTCAATTCAGTCCGATTTTGGATGGATATAGCTTCTCATTCGGTACTATGTGGCGCCCTTTGGGATGTTGGCGCATGTTGGAGCCTCCCCCAGCAGTATCAACACTCGCACCTGCCGCTGCCCCCTTTCCTCCTTTGTGCATCATACCCAACGATGCCGACATTAGGTCTGTGGACATGCGCAGTCTGCATTTGCGGCTGGCTTGAATGACGTCACATCGGCCACGTCGATTGGTGACTACAAGCGGGGGGTGTGTACAAAAGGACTCTGGCTTGCGTCCCGTACTTGATCCTTCACCACAGCTGTTCCTACCCTGATGGCTGTGCCCAGCAGGACTTCTACCATTTCCACTATTATTAGGTAATTCATCCTAGCCCTTCCTCCCTCTCGTTCCCTTGTTTCTTTGTATTCAGTTTTATCATTATATGGCAGTAATTTAACTTGCTGTTACAATCTCCCTTCTCTGCTTTTTCGTTCTTTCTATTAGGTGACTGCCTGGTTTATATCAAACTCTCTGTACTACCAGCACTTTGGTTCTCATGCACCGAGTCCTCCTCACACAAATTACCCTGGGTTTTTCTTCCCGTTCTGAGGATTCTTATATGTTAGTTGCTTTTATCCAGGCAATCAATCTTTCATTATATTTATTGTTTTTGTTTTTATTGATGTGAGTTCTTATTATACATTTTTTGCTCTCTATTTAGTAAGTCTCTCTGATGCTCCTGAGGAAGCTCTTACACGCACAACATGTAGAGCCTAAGACGTTACAATTATCTTGATCACTTACATAGCCGTTACCCGGAATCCAACAAACTCACTATGAAATGAGTGGTATTCCATCTCCAAACCCTCTATGTTACTTCCTAAGGCTATGTACAGGATAAACTATGGAGACTTTATTTCACTGACTTGCTTGGTTGATGAGATATATGTTTTTATGTATTTTCTATATGTAATAAATGTATAACTTTTTAACATACACCTCGTTTGGTCGTGCCTATAAAGTCCAAGCCCTCCAAACCATTTTTTGTCAAGTATTCTAGTCCATCCCCACTCTGCCCAAAAAGTTTTACATTTAGGAATACTTTAAGTTTTTCTATTATTAATACTGTATTGAATTCACTGGTACTGCTGTTTCTTTTCTAAATGTACCCATATAAATTGAGAGTTTAATTTAAATAGGATTGATTTATTATCTCCTTATTGATTTTTGAAACTTTTTAACAACACCTAGCTAACTCAAAGAGACTGTAAAATAGTAACATTAAAAAGGACTTTGTTTCCTTTTTTTCTCAATACCCAGCAACTTGTAATGCCCCGTGCACACGGTCGGACATTGATCGGACATTCCGACAACAAAATCCTAGGATTTTTTCCGACGGATGTTGGCTCAAACTTGTTTTGCGTACACACGGTCACACAAAGTTGTCGGAATTTCCGATCGCCAAGAACGTCAACCACGTACGACGAGGCTAGAAAAGGCCAGTTCAGAACCAAGCGCGGCACCCTTTGGGCTCCTTTTGCTAATCTCGTGTTAGTAAAAGTTTGGTGAGAGACGATTCGCGCTTTTTCAGACTCGTGGCTTGCAGATCGTTTTCTGCTGTTCAGTTTGTGCTTGTGGGTTTGTATCTGCTCTTCAGTGCATGCAAGCAAGCTACGCGTGACTTTGATTAGTCATTGTGTTCTTGTTCGTTCGTTGCTGTTTTTCAGGTCGCTCTTCACAGGCCTTGCTGTTCTTCAGTGCGTTCTGTTACTTCGTTCTGAGCAGCCGACCGTTTTCTAGCCATGTTGCGTATACGTACTCCTTGTAGAGTTCGTGCTGTGCGGGGGCTTGGTGTTGGGGTCCTGACCTTGACACAAGTCCAGTCCATGAACAGGGTGGGGAGGAGTTCATGGACCAAGAATTGGTTGCTTCAGAGTGACCAGTTCTGTCATATGCCTTTGCTCCGTGAGATCCGTGAGAATAATCCTGATGATTTCAGGAACTTTCTCAGGATGACGGGCCCCGTATTTCACCGTTTGTTGGCTTCGCTGACCACCTATATTAGCAGGCAGGATACCTGCATGAGGCAAGCCATCACTCAGGAGCAGAGGCTGGTCGCTACCTTGCGGTATTTGGCGACAGGGAGAAGTCTGCAGGACTTGAAGTTCTCGACAGGCATCTCCCCCCAGGCTCTTGGGATCATTATCCCAGAGACCTGTTCTGCCATCATCCAGGTCCTGCAGAAGGAGTATATAAAGGTAAGATTTTTATCCTTTTATATCACATTTTATTGTATAGAATGTTTGGTAATATCTTGTATTTCTTTCCTCATTCCCTAATTACCATGATTGTAATATGCTGTGAATGTCCCCTTTGTCCTCATGCATGCTGGATTTTTATGTAATTATTATTTTAGGTCCTTCATACATATTTGCCCTTCAATAACCTCCCCAGCATGGTGTCTCCTGGCCCTATATTCACCTCATGTAGTCACTTAACAATGTATTTTTTCAGCTCCATAGTAGTGCTTTACCCCAAACACCCCCTAAAATGTTTGGAAATGTTATTTTTGCTTTAAATTCTGGCAGAGTGCCAGAGGCTTTTTTTTGTAGTGTCCCCAAATAATTTTTAGTAACCCTCCCTCCCCCCAACTGTTAAGTCAGCTGATCCCAATTCTCTATCTATCCTCAATCATCTATCTGCTGACTTTGCCAATCTTATACACACTATACCCATCTCTTTAGTGGTCAGATGTATGGATGGATTCCCCAAAGCATGTAGTGCAAGGGCCTGCCTGTATACTTTCAAATGGTACTGTTTAAAGTTTGGGTATCCTATTATTATCTTGATAGGTAATAGCAGAATGTCCAAATGTCCTCAAATGTGTACAATGTGTATTTATATCTTTGTATTATGACACTTCTTACCTGTCCAGTGGGCTGCCAATAGGGGCTGTTCCAAGTAATACCCATTATTTAGGCATTCATCTCTCAATGAAGTGAAGAGGGTTACCTGTCCAAGATTTCCACACACCCCCTATAATGTTAGAAATGGCCCATGAGAGGGGGGGGGATATGATAGGTGTACCTTATACTTTGGCATTGTTAAATTCCCCTTAATAAATGCTAGCTGGAGGTTGCCCCATAATGTTTGTGTATAATCTGCTTGCCATGTTTCTGAGAAAAAATAGTCATGTTTATTGTTTTTGCCTCAACAGTTTCCTTCCACGCCACAGGAATGGCAGACTGTGGCCTCCCACTTTGCCCAGCGGTGGGACTTTCCTAACTGCTGAGGGGCAATTGATGGGAAACACGTCCACATCATCCCACCACCCAACTCGGGGTCGTACTATTATAATTACAAGGGGTTCAATAGTAGTATTGTGATGTTGGCGGTTGTGTCGGCTAATTACGACTTCCTGTATGTGGACGTGGGGAAGAATGGCCGGATGTCCGATGGTGGAATCATCGCCCAGACTGAGTTTTACAGGCGTCTCCAGAATGGCAGCTTGGACTTGCCACCTCCAGAAGACAATGTGGAAGGACTCCCATTTGTCTTCATTGCGGATGAAGCCTTTGCGCTGGGGACCACCTTATGCTGCCATTCCCGATGAGGACCCTCACCGCGGACCAGAGGGGTTTTTAATTACTGGCTGGCCAGAGCCAGAAGAGTGGTGGAGAACACATTTGGAATCATGGCCAGCCGGTTCCGCCTATTTCTTACACCCATACATATGGCGGAGTATAAACTGAATCATATTATCCTGGCGTGCTGTGTTCTACATAACTTTTTACGGCAACATTCTGCCAACTATGCTGGCTCAGTTGGGCCTGAGGCCAGAATTATAAATGAAACAACCCTGATGGCGCTTGAAAGTGGCCGTCCTGGCTTGCCCTCCCTGAGTGCCCGTGATGTCCGGCTAAGATACCTTGAGTTCTTTGCGGGTAGGGGGGCCATCAATATGCCAGACAATGTGTGAAACCTTTATCAAATAAAAAAAACAAAAACAGCAAATCTTTGGTGACATTTACTGCTTGTGTTTGTTTTAGCTGACCCTGACAGAAATGTGGTGAGTCGTGAAAATGGCGTGATTGTGTAACCTTATACAAAGCACTGTTGGGTGTTATTTACTAAAGGCAAAGACACTTTGCACTACAAGTGCAGTTGAAACTGCACTTGTAGTGCAAATTGGATTTGCCGTTATGAAATAACACCCATTGTCACAGAAAAGCAGCAATTAGAGCACCACAAAAGTGTTGGAGCGTTGAGACAATAATCCACACATTCTTGATTAACAATCTTTTTAATACCTGCACAATCACATGTGCATTTTGACAAGGTTTTTAAAACAAACCAACATGTTTGTTGTATAACAATTTTTGGGGTGGCATTAGAAAAAGTAGAAATGTCCTTTTAAGATAAAACAGGCATGTGTAAAACCAACAAGAAAGACACAAATCTTGAACTTAGAAAAGTTCACATTTGGTAGAACTTGAAGGCAATATCAGACATGAGTATTTAGGAACTGTGTTTGATATTGCGTTCATATGGGGTGAAGTCACCCCAGGAAAAGCCAAATTTTGAAGATGCGCACCAATTTACGAATGTCAACCTTGTGCTAGCTGCCATCACGGGGGATCAAGGGACGTGTTTTGGGGGAGCAACCCCTTCCTCTCAGCTACTTTATTATTGAGGAAGGGGTTGCACTCCCAAAACGCGTCCATTGATCTCCGGTGATGGCAGATAGCACATGTTGACACACTGTGTGCATCTTCAAAATTTGGCTTTTGTACAATTCGCAAAAAAATTTTTACATTGTAGCACACCATAAAAGAAAGGGCTTTGGAGGGGTTTTAAACTCTCCCCAAAACATCAATGATGTTCTTATTTTTTTTTTAATAACATCATTGATGTTTTTCGTGATGTTTTCCAATGCAACATTACACCCCATGATCTCCCCAATCAGGATCTGGGCACTTTCAGAGGCAAAAGGATCAGGATCCACAACATCACGATCACCTAAAAAGAGAGAAACAAAAAAAAAAACATGTATTATAAATATGCCGGCATCCATCTCTTACCTGAGCCTGTGGTCGCAGACACTCACCTGTTGTGGTGTCAATTTCCACCACGTCTTCCTCCTCCTGCTCTGCTTGTCTTGGGTGCATTTCCCCTTCTTCCTGAGGTGGGGGGTCTCTGGTCTCCTCGGATGAGGGGTGTCCTCCGAGTCTTTTATCCCCTATGTAAAAATAAATAGGTATACTTAGCACACAGATATTTGATAGCAGAACTATAAATATAAAACATTGCTTGGAAGTGGGGTACAATTGTCTGTTTTGGCAGAGTTCCAAGATGTAGCCTTTTTATTGTCCTTTGCCAAGCTTCGATACTTTACCTGTCTTGTACAAGATTCACAGATGAAGACACCCCTATAGTATACACTGGAGCACCTGTGTGGGCCCCCTTAATAAAAAGGTAGTTCTGGGGTCCCACACTAGTGCTCCAGCGTCCAGATGTGAAAACTGCTGCTGAGTGTCCTCTCCTTACACAGAATCTAGCTGCCATTTCATTCTAGTTACAAACACATCTACACAACCCAATTCTTTTCACACAAGTAGGCCCAAAAAAAATGATGGCAATTGCATATGGCCAAACGAACTACGTTTGATACGAACGAATAATGTGCCCATGAACATGAAAGTTGACATTTTAAACTGGATAACAGTAAAGAAAAGCACATGTAGCAGCATGAACGTAATAAACATAAAAAGAATAGGAACACAGCACAACTACTTACTTTTTTGCAGCACTCTCCGAATCTTTCTGTACTGCTTGTGTTCTCTTAATTTGAGGTCCGACCACCGTTTCCTGAGCTGACCTTTCGATCGTCGTACCCCGAAATTCCAGTGCAGACTCTTGACTACTTTCGCCATAATCTTGGCCTTTCTGACATTGGGGTTGGGGTAAGGTCCATGCTTCCCGTCACAGTCGGCTAGTCGGCCTTCTTCAGGATGTCCACCATCTCCAACATCTCCACAAAGCTTCTAATCCACTCCCTGGTCATCTCCCGCCTTGACTACTGCAACTCCCTCCTCATTGGTTTACCTCTAAATAGGCTATCCCCACTTCAGTCCATCATGAACGCTGCGGCCAGGCTCATCCACCACACAAACCGCTCAGCGTCTGCTACACCCCTCTGCCAATCCCTCCATTGGCTGCCACTCAGTCACCGAATTAAATTCAAGATACTAACTATAACTTACAAAGCCATCCACAACTTGGCCCCTAGCTACATCTCTAACCTAGTCACAAAATACCAACCTAATCGTTCTCTTCGCTCCTCCCAAGACCTCCTGCTCTCAAACTCCCTTGTCACCTCATCCCATGCTCGCCTTCAGGACTTCTCCAGAGCCTCCCCCATCCTCTGGAATGCTCTACCCCAATCCGTCCGTTTTTCTCCTACTTTATCCACTTTCAGACGATCCCTGAAAACTCATCTCTTCAGAGAAGCCTATCTGGCCCCCACCTAACAACTGTACATTTATCTTCTCAATCAGCACATCACCCACAGTTATTACCTCTTGTATCTCTTGACCTCCCCTCTTAGATTGTAAGCTCTAAGGAGCAGGGCCCTCTGATTCCTAATGTATCAAATTGTATTGTATTTGTACTGTCTACCCTCAAGTTGTAAAGCGCTACGTAAACTGTTGGCGCTATATAAATACTGTATAATAATAATAATAATTTGAGGCCTTAAATCTTCTCCTTCTGGATCCAGACGTTTCCGGCTCCGGGCTTTCCTCCTCCCCTCCTCGTTGGTGTAATTAGCACGCACCTGCTGTGTCTCCGCCATGTGCTCTTCCCCCACTGCGCCAAATGAAAAGTGGCGGGGAATAGACTAGAAAGAACGTCAGGGGAGTTACACGCATGCGCAGTGTCTATAAAGCGTAACACACGTGCGTAGTATGTACAATCTGTGAGCGGAGGAAGGAGTATCGGAGGCGCCGATCGTGAAAACGAAGGTAAGATCTAAACTTGGGTCTATACTGCTTCTAAATTGAGGCCTATATTGTAACAAGATTAGGAGAGTTTTGCCTGACATTAGGGTTTGTCTTGTGTTGTGTCCTGCAGAGAAAATGGATGGCTTCAACAACCACAATTTCCTCCCCCTGTTCATAGACAAATACAGGGAGCTGCCCTGTCTGTGGCAGGTGAGACATCCTCATTATAATAATAAACAAAAGAGGCAGGCAGCGCTGGAGAAACTGCTGGAGTTGGTGACGCCAGTGGTCCCCACAGCAACCATCCCCTATTTAAAAACCAAAATTGGTGGCCTGAGGAGCACATATCTTAGGAAGCGCAAGAAGGTCACGGATTCCCAGAGATCCGGAGCTGGAGCAGATGATGTTTATGTCCCCAGGCTGTGGTACTATGAGAGACTTCGTTTTCTGTCAGACCACACTGAAGTCAGGGAATTCCTCTCAACCCTTCCTTCCACTCTTCCTTCCACCCCTGCTGAGGCTTCCAATGTCCAACCTGGGACTTCCAGCCAGGAAGAAGTGGAGGATGGCCCAGATGGAGTCAGGTATAGCATTCTTGTACAGATTTCTGGTCAATAAATAAATGATATTTACTAGATGTTAAAAATAAATAAATATATGTGTATGCGCTAAAGGCTATGAATATGTGAACAAAGAATATAATAAATCTATACAATATTAAAAATTATTATAAATAATCTGGGGGATCAGATGAAGGCACGTATACCCTGTGCCGAAGATGCGTAGGGGAGGGGCAGGACGGAGCTTTCTACACACAGACAGGCAGAGGATTGAACACCGCAACGCACGCCACAGGATTCATCTGTATTGCATGTTTTGGATAGGATGGTGCACTGACGCACCCAAGCATTGTGAGTACCCTCCTGGAGGGATTTTTTTTAGGGCTTTTCAAATAAATTCCTGGCGGTATTATGCTATGAGTCTCCTTTCTTTCATATATGTCACCATTTGAGCGAGATACAGATAATCACCAGCAGACCCTGTGTGAACCCTGGAGTGGCTCTAATGCATGTTTTGACACTGTTTAGCTACTGTGTCACACGCTCTAAGGTGAGCGCATTATCCATTGGGGGTCACTGGAGAGCACTGCAGCATGCCTTAATGTGCACATCTCATAAGAAGAGCATGAGGAATATTTAGCACTTTTTCATAAAAACCAGCATGAGGATTGCCTGCTATTTGTTTGGACACTATTGTGCACTTTGATTTATATACTCTTATGAATGGCTTGGACTGAGATATATTCATTTGTATGAATTGGTTTCAGACACTTTATTTATCAAGTAGCACTTATATATATTTTTTTAATCATTTAAAGGATTTTTTTTTTTTTCTCACATTTTTTTGCATGGTGCATGTTACCATTTTTCATATATTCAATTGTGGATTATAGTCACTTTCTTCACAGGTGTGTGACACTGTTTATAATTTATAATAATTTTTAATATTGTGTAGATTTATTATATTCTTTGTTCACGTATTCATAGCCTTTAGCGCATACACATATATTTATTTATTTTTGGCATATACACGGTATGGAACGTGGTTAGTGTGTGCAGCTGAATTAGGTTAATTTATTCACACTGAAGGCATTAACCCATTTGTGGCTCACAAGATTTTAGCACTATTTACTAGATGTTATTATTGATCACTAATTGGTGATTTCATAAAGTGTTTTACATATCAATAGACAGTAGTGGGCACAAAAAATTGGGACAAGAATGAAAAATGCTGGGCTTAGAATGACAGTCTGTTATATTTGTTAACATTCAATTTGCAACAGTCAGGAGGTGAAAATTGTGTGTGATTGATGAATAAAAAACTAAAACTAAGTCCCTTTTTTATACACAGGAAGACCTCAGCCAGGAGGAGGCTGTGGAATGTGGCAGCAAGGAGGAGGCGGGGTTAGTGGCAGCCAGGAGGAGGCGGGGCTAAGTGTCAGCCAGGAGAAGCCTGGGACCAGTCGTAGCCTGACCGAATTGCAGGTTCCTCCCCTCCGCCTTCCATACAAAAGAGCGAGGAAGGCGACTCACATGCAGGATTCAGCACTCAGGCTCATTCAGGAGGCTTCTGCGTCCCTCAGAGCCTTACCCACTCCTGAAGAGGCCTTTGCCTGCATAGCTGCCACCAAACTGATGGGCATGCAGGAGGGTCAACGCAAGCTATGTGAGGACCTGCTTTATAAAGTCCTAAGTAAGGCGGTGAGTGGTGAACTAACACCCAATACCCACCTGAGTGAGTTGGCTCCTCCTCCTCCTCCTGCTGCCACAACTCCACCACCAGAGCCACAGCATGGAAGGAAGCGTGGAAGGAAGACCAGAGAGTGATGACCTGAGTTCAGTCTGGTCTGACAAAAGCTGCAGTCTCTTGTATGACCACAGCCTGGGGACACAGATGCCATCTGCTGCTTTCCGGATCTCTAGGACTTCTGGACCAGACTGCACTCCCTTATATATGGACTCCTCAGGCCACCAATTTTGCTTAAAAATAGTTGATGTGTGCCCTGGGGGCCAAAGGCTTCACCCATTTCAGCTGTTTCTCCAGTGTTGCCTCCCTCTTTGTTTAGTTGTGAGCCCTTAATAAAGGAATTTTTTGTTCAATTATAATCGCCTATGTGTGTTTTCCTTCAAAAAGGACAGTTTGTTTGTGAGGAGGCAGGTACATTTCGAATATACAATGTGAAATTAACAAGAGACACCAACACCAAGCAATCTCCTTGAGATTAAATAATACAAGATATCAATGGTGTTGTGGTAACTTGACACACAAAACACACACAAAAATATTATAGAGTAAAACACAACAAAAACAACAATAAAAAGCACAGCCTTGAAAAAAAAAAAACCCCAAAGAATACAAAACCAGCCTGGAAGAAAACAAAAATTTAAAAAACAACCCAAAACAAATTTGGTCAGATGTGACAAATTTAAATATATTGAGGGAATCCCAATAAATAATAAAGAAAGAGGTTTGTGAGAAGTCTGTGTGAATATGAGCAGCAAAACTACTTCATTCTTCTCACATTATAAAGAAGAAGAGAGTGCGCTGTATTAAACTATTTTTGACATTGCAGCGTGACGAAAGTGCTCTATCCATTCCGAACGCTAATTTTACCAGCCCGAGCTGTTCCGTCTCGGAATTTCTTCTGAGCATGCGTGGCACTTTGTGCGTCGGAACTGGCCACACACGGTTGGAATTGACGCGATCGGATTTTGTTGTCGGAAAATTTTATAGCCTGCTCTCAAACTTTGTGTGTCGGAAAATCCAAAGGAAAATGTCCGATGGAGCCTACACACGGTCGGAATGTCTGACAACACGCTCCGATCGGACATTTTCCATCGGAAAATCCGACCGTGTGTACGGGGCATAAGAAATTTTCATGGAAGAAAATGACAATGCTAGCTGCCTGGATGCTATGTTGACACTCTGGCATGAACACTTTGAGTTACTAACTCATGTATGCAGGTTCATCATTTGTATTTTTTCTTTGACTTTTCTTGTCCACTTCAGTGATTCAAAAAAAGTAATGAAACTTGCGGGTCATCATAATAGCCAGTCATCTAACATATTCCAAGGACATTTGGCAATGGCAGCCCCATATTTTTTCCATGACAGGTTTACTTTATGTTAGTAAAATGTATTTAAATCAGCAATCACTAAAATGCACAATAAACCATACTAGACTATAATACTTCATGAATGAATAATGTGTATGAGAAACAAAATAAGAAAAAAAAAAAAAAACTTTACCACTTTTTCTTTTTGTGTGATATGTCTCTGAAATAATGAGTTTCCCTCCAAATCCTTGATTTCATTACCTTCCATTAAATAAGGCTGCTAAATAAAATTTAAAAAGTTTCTTTGCCTGCTTAATCCTTGTTTCTTTTTTTTCTGATAAATCTTATAAGCTTCACTCTTTAGAAAGTTACACTGCATGACAGGAATGCAATGAAACACGTACACATGGAAGACAAGGCAACAGCAAGAGAGGACAATAATAATGCAGGCTTTTGATAACTCAAGGCAGTCATGGTCAAAAGGGACAAAGGGTCTTGGCTATTTTAGTACTATGGGCATCATCAAATAGACTGTAATGAAGTAAAAGGCAATGAAGCAAACCGGACTCTACACTGACTTGTGGGGGTTTGGACCTAGCTGAATCCTGCCTCCAGGTCACCCCTTTAAGTAGTAGCATACATAGTAGGAATAGGCAAAATGCAATAGGACCACCATTGGGATAGGCCCAGATGACATTAGCTGTGCAAGCTAGTTGACCAATAAGGAAACACAGGAAGCTGACAAGCAGAGTCAGGTGACCAGTGAGGAAATGGTGGTAGCCAGCAAGATGAGCCCGTTGACCAGTGAAAAAAGTTGGTAGATATATCATGCCAGTAAGAAAGGCTGTGGTGGTAAAGAATCATCCAGCGTTTCAGGAGGAGCAGGGAAGAGCTGACATGTGAAGATAATCCAACACCGGTGAGGCTACAATGATGGGAAAGGTAAAGCTGCAGATGGGCACTGAACAGGCTGCATTGTTGGTCAATTTATAGGCTGCAGATGGGCACTGAACAAGTTGCATTGTTGGGCAATTTAATTGCTGCAGATGGGCACTGAGCAGGGTGCATTGTTGGGCTTCAAAGTTCTTTATTTAAACTGTAAGTTTTTTTTCCTTAAACTTCCCTCTTAAAATCGTGGTGCGTGTTATACGTCTGTTCATGTTATATGCCTGTTCATGTTATAAACCGATAAGTACGGTATGTGGCTGAGTGGTACAGACATGCTTGATTGGTTGTGTTTGTGACACCCAGAGATAAACCCTGAAGTTTCCTAGGAGATGCACCACTGGAGTGAAGAAAGCAAGTAGCTGCCACAGTACCCCCTTTTACAGGGTCTCACTTCACATTTATTGCAAGATTTCAGGGGGAAGCAATTGATGCAGGGTTCAGGAACACAGGACACAAGGTACAGGATTCCTGCAAATGAGTTGTGAGGTAGACTTTGACTCAAAAGATAGATCCTGTGGATTTCCTTTCAAAGTCATTTTAAACTTATTCTTGAGCTTGAATCCAGGATGGTATGAATGACATTTGAGGTATGAATCCAAAATCTTCAAAGGATTCAGGAGAAGAAGAAAGGCAAGCCAAGCAGGTTTAAAGAATTGATTGTGTAACAGAGGCTACAATATGGAAATATGAAATGAATTTGGAATACAAAGGTGGGAGAAAAACGTTAGTCTGTAGTAGGGATGGGGTTTATCTTCATAATATTTGTTCATGGTTCATTTAACAGGCAAACTAAATGGCCACTTATTGACAACGTTCCACTGTTTGGGCTGAAAGAATATTTTGTTGCTAGAATGCAAGTGGCTGCCTGCATTCTAGCAACCAAGAATAGTGTGCAGGCTGGCCAACATGTCCACTCCGGACACTGCATGCTGGATAAGGGTCTGGTATGGATTTTGGAGAGGACCCCAAGCCATTTTTCTATCAAACCATTATTGGTTGTTATGGTACACCAAAACAAGCAATGACTGTGCAGCCTCTGGCACCCTAGCATTCTTGCAGCCACACAGTCATTGGTTGCTATAGCAACCAATGATGCTGTGCAAATAGAAAAAATAGGAGAAAAAAAACAAAAAATGATGTGGAGTAAATCCATAACAGTCCCTTATTATAGATAGATGTCATGTATGGATTTTAACCACTTCAATACAGAGCACTTTCATCCCTTCCCCCCCAGGCCAATTTTCAGCGTTCCACGCTGTAGCAATTTAAATGACAATTGCACAGTCATGCAACATACAGTAGTATCAATATGACATTTTTATCATTTTTTTTTCACACAAATAAAGCTTTCTTTTGCTTGTATTTAATCACCACTGGGTTTTTAATTTTTACTAAATAGATGGAAAAAGACTGACATTTTTTAAAAAGAAAACATTTTTCTAGTACACAATTACACAATTCATGTAGTCTGTTATAAAGTTTTGTAAATAAATAATCATTCTGCATAAATTTAGGCCAAAATGTATTCTGCTCCATTTTTTTGGTGAAAATAACCCAAAATCAGTGTTTATTATGTAGTCTGTAGGAAAGTTATAAAGTCCAAAAACTATGGTATATATATCTGAAAATTGATCAGTCCTGATGTAATGACTCTCATTTCTTGTGGCCCAAAAATGCTAGGATAGTCCAATGTATTTAGTAAGAGGCATGGCAAGTTTTTTGAAGTTGTACATTTTGTCACAAATTTTTGGAAAATGAGGGGGAAAAAAAAGTGTTTTTTTCACATTTATTTTTTTACATACTGCAGTACAGTGTCATCATAAAACTGGTGTGCTGGTGATCAGAGACACTGAATGGTGACAGTATGTTAAAAAAAAGTAATCTTTTATTTCACTTTTTTTTTTCTTTTTTACTACTTTTTTTTTTTTAATGGTTTTGTTTAACTACTTCAGCCCCGGAAGGATTTACCCATTTCCTGACCAGACCATTTTTTGCGATATGGCACTGCGTTGTTTTAACTGACGCAGGCGCAGTCAGGTGATGCTGTACCCAAACAAAATTGATGTCCTTTTTTCCCCACAAATTTTGGTGGTATTTAGTCACCTCTGTGTTTTTTATTTTTTTCACTATAAAGAGAAAAAGGGCGACAATTTTGAAAAAAAATACTGTATATATTTTTTACTTGCTGATATAAAACATTTCCAAAAAAATGTAAAAAAAATGTAAAAAAAACAAATTTATATATCAGTTTAGGCCGATATGTATTCTGCTACATATTTTTGGTAAAAAAAAAATCTCAATAAGCTCAATTGATTGGTTTGTGCATAAGTTATCATATCTACAACATATGGGATAATTTTATGACACTTTTTTAAGGGTTAAATGTTTTCCCTGTTTGTGTTTTCTAACTGTATCGGGGACTGTGTGACTGGGGAAACACATAGATCCGTCTTCTTATATAGTGAATGAATGCTGCTGCCAGACTCATCCACCTTACCAACTGCTCTGTCTCTGCTACTTCTCTCTGTCAATCCCTCCACTGGCTTCCACTCACCCAACAAATGAAATTCAAAATACTAACAACTACCTACAAAACAATCCACAACTCTGCCCCCAGCTACATCACTGACCTAGTCTCAAAATACCAACCTAATCATTCTCTTCGTTCTTCTCAAGAACATTGCATAGAGCAAGTAACTATAACATGTTTGTTAAGAATTTCTCTAAATTTCTGTTGTGTCTCACACATATTTAAAATGATTTTACACATTCTTGTTTTGTTTGCTTTTTTAAAATAACAAAGTATGGGAAATCTTCTGTATGTGGAACACTGGGAAATGTTACTGACTACAGAACTTTCTTTGTCCACAAGATGGCGATGCCAGTTATACCATATCTAGCTATGACTTGCTTTACACAAGAGCAATCTGGGAGATGTAGTCTCGGAGGAGGATTTGCACTATATCTATCCCTGGCCCACAAATACAAGGCCCATAGACAGCTGGGAGCAGGAGTGGTCAGATATATAAGCAAAAAGCCTGAGAAAGAGCCAGGTCAGTTGGGGGGAAGGGCACCAACTGGAGAAGATTGGAGAGAGAATACTGTGCTGTGCCTAGCTGTACCCAGAAAGTGGGCTGCTGTGCTGATTTGCCTGGGCACAAAAACCAGGAGGCTGAACTGGAGTGTGACTGCAGCAGCCTCGGTAACTCAGAACACCTGCATCCAGAATCGCCATAAGGATTACTATCACATCAGCTGTTGCCTTTGCTGTCCCACTGTAAAAGGGAACTCCCCACTACACAGCTCGTATGTTGCTACTGGAGGATTGACAAGAAGGGATCTGTCGAGAAGGTCTCTGATCAATCATTAAAGTGGTTGTTAACCCACTACAATATAAACATACAATCCCCTCTGTAAAAAAAAATATGTGCCCCAGTGCCTGTGTTAAATAAAAAAGATGCCAATCTCTATCATATATCAGAGCATCTCCCGCCACTCACGTGACTTCTCAGTTCTCTCATCTCCCCGGCTGACAGTTATAGCGGGAGGGGCCAAGAACTCCCGCTGATGTCAGCCGGGAAGGAGGGGAGGAGAAGGGAGAGAGAACTGAGGAGTCACATGAGCTCCGGGAAATGTTCTGATATAAGGTAGACATCGGCATCTTTTTTTTATATAACACAGACACTGAGATACATACAGTAATGTTATTTTACAGAAGGGGTTGTATGTTTATAGTGTAGCTATAATAGCAGCAGGAGGGAATGGCTGGGGAGTGGACAGAGCTGACAGGAAGGGAGGGGGGTGGGATGGGGGAGCAGGGCTGTGGGTGACAGAGGCACGTAAACTGACCACGGTGTCAGGGCTCAGCAGCAATGATAAACCGTGGCAAGTTTACAGGGAGAGGGCAGAAGCAGGCAGGATCAGCCAGGTATTTCAGGTGATAGAAGGGGTCAAGTTACACAGCATAAGCACTGTGCTGTTATTCATGCTTTAAACAGGAACAGGATCTGTTTTTTACACTTTAAGTTGTAACCACCTGTTAGCCAGCTTCAGCCCAGATCCATTAATAAGCTATTCCCACCCATTGAAACTCTGTGCTCAAAGACTCATTACACCTTTTGTTGCATCCATCACCAAGCTACAACAGGCAAGAGCCATACAGAGTTTATAAGGCTGTTGGTATGCCAAAGTGCTAACTTTGTTCTTGCTTCACTTCCACAACAGACTTCTATTGCTGCATAGTGTCCTAGTCCCCTCTCCCCAACTGATGCATCTGGGCTTGCCTCACTTTTTGCACCATTTGCCATAAAGGAGTTTCTACATCTACTGAACCTAATCTTTACAATATACTGCTGTTGAACGCCACCTATTGATTCACCTTCATCACTCTGCAGTCAACATTTTTAAAGAGCCCCAATACAGCCAGCAGAAAGTCTAATGGGGCGTACACACGGTCGGACTTTTCAGCTACAAAAGTCCGACAGCCTGTTCGACAGACTTCCGGCGGACTTGCGGCAGACTTTCTAACGAACGGACTTGCCTACACACGACCACACAAAAGTTCGACAGCCTAGTACGCGGTGACGTACACCAAGTCCGGCGAGACTATAAAACGGAAGTTCAATAGCCCGTACGACACCCTTTGCGCTCCTTCTGCTAATCTCGTGTTTATCTCGTGTTAGTAGAAGTTTGGTGAGAGACGATTCGCGCTTGTGAGACTCGTATTTTTCAGTTCGTTTTAACTGTTGTTCAGTCTGTGCTTGTGAGGTTTGTATCTGCTTTTCAGTGCGTTTGGTCAGTTGGCATTGAGAAATCTTTGTTTTATTGTCCGCTCGTTCCTGATTTTCAGGTCGCTCTTCACAGGCCTTGCTGTTCTTCAGTGCGTTCTGTTTAGTGCGTTCTGACCAGCCGACCGTTTTGAAGCCATGTTACCTGTACGTACTCGTCGTCGAGCTCGTGCATTGTATGTGTTTGGTGCTGTAGTTTATTCTTCAGACCAAGACCAGTCCATGAACAGGGCGAGGAGGAGTTCATGGACCAAGAATTGGTTGCTCCAGCGTAACCAGTTCTGTCACATGCCATTGCTCCGTGAGATCCGTGAGAATAATCCTGAGGATTTCAGGAACTTTCTCCGGATGACAGAGGAGGACAGAGGAGGACGCCATCCTGTATGCCTATACTGAGTTCCCCATGCCGGACTATCTAAGTTTTATATGTGAGTGATTTTAATGCTATATACTTCATTAAATGTACAGTTTACTAAGAGGCGCCTTTCTTGTTGTTTTTTTCCTTTGTATACTTGGAGCGGCTTCACCTCCCATCAAAAGGCTGCCCTACTCATAGACTGTTGTCATCTCACGGAGAGCAAACTGCTCAAAAGGACATGGTCACAGCAACATCTAATATAACATAAACCAAGTAACCTGCGCTATTTTTGCTGTTTTTTTGTGCATAGTATCTCCCCCCAGGCTCTGGGGATCATTATCCCAGAGACCTGTTCTGCCATCATCCAGGTCCTGCAGAAGGACTATATTAAGGTAAGATATTTTTCTTTTATTAGCATCACATGTTCTTTTATGTAATCTTTGATAATGTAATGTATTTCTTGCCTCAAACACTACTTACCATCATTGCAATATAGTGTGAATGTCCCCTTTTTCTCCTCACACATGCTGGATTTTTTTCCTGTTCTTTTTTGTCATGCATGTATATTTGCCTTCAATAACCTCCCCAGCATGCAATGCTGGGCACATATCCACCTAGTCTACTCATTTTGAATGTATTTTGTTTGAGTGTATTTAGTGTGCTTATAATTAGTAATTAGCTTGATTTCCCAACCCCCCCCCCCACCTAAACTCAATCCAAATAGTGTGCTTAGAATTAGCAATTAGCTTGATTTCCCAACCCCCTCCCCCCACCTAAACTCAATCCAAATAGTGTGCTTAGAATTAGCAATTAGCTTGATTTCCCAACCCCCTCCCCCCCACCTAAACTCAATCCAAATAGTGTGCTTAGAATTAGCAATTAGCTTGATTTCCCAACCCCCTCCCCCCACCTAAACTCAATCCAAATAGTGTGCTTAGAATTAGCAATTAGCTTGATTTCCCAACCCCCTCCCCCCCACCTAAACTCAATCCAAATAGTGTGCTTATAATTAGCAATTAGCTTAATTTCCCAACCCCCCCCCACCTAAACTCAATCCAAATAGTGTGCTTATAATTAGCAATTAGCTTGATTTCCCAAACCCCTCCCCCCCACCTAAACTCAATCCAAATAGTGTGCTTATAATTAGCAATTAGCTTGATTTCCCAACCCCCCCCCCCACCCCCGTAATAATTTGCTAGAATGTTCTGTGGTGTTGATTTGTATAAAGCAAATATATGTTGCACTTTGCAAAATGCATGTGCACTCTACAAGTGCATTTGTTCCAGTGCTTTAGTAAATGAGCAGAAGCTCTGCTGATTTCCATCATCAAATCATATGCAAGCCACAAAGTGTTTTCATTAATTGCCCTTGCATGTGATTGTGTACTCCTTGCAACATGACTGCCTTTTTACCTTACCTCATTTACTTTAAGCTGGGGAGCAACTGCACTTGCAGAGTGCGACAACTGCAGTCTTGTAGCCTTTTTAGTCCATAAATCCCTGCGTGTCCTAAAAGTAATATTTTTTTGGGATTTCACAACCCCCTAAAATGTAATCAATGTTCCATCAGAGGGGGTGAGCAATCTGATAAGTGTGCCTTTTCATATTATTTCTTCCAGAAGATTTAAATTATTTAATGTTATACTGATGCTGGGGAATAATGTTTTTAATTGTATAATTTTCTTGCAATGTTATCTTCAAAATTACTGATTTTGGTTTTCTTGTTTGATTCCCCAGTTTCCTTCAACGCCACAGGAATGGCAGACTGTGGCATCCCATTTTGCCACCCGTTGGGACTTTCCCAATTGTGGAGGGGCTATAGATGGGAAACATGTCCACATCGTGCCACCACCCCATTCGGGGTCATACTATTTTAATTATAAGGGGTTCCACAGTATTGTTTTAATGGTGGTGGTGTCGGCACACTATGAATTTTTATATGTGGACGTGGGGATGAACGGCCGGATGTCGGATGGAGGAGTATTTGCCCAGATGGAGTTCTGCCAGCGTCTCCAGAGTGGTGGCCTGGGATTGCCACCTGATGCGGATAACGTGGAAGGACTCCCCTTTGTCTTCATTGCCGATGAAGCCTTCGCTCTGAGCAAGCACCTCATGAGGCCATTCCCCCAAAGAACCCTCACCCCGGAGAGGAGGGTTTTTAATTTCCGGCTGGCCAGAGCTAGAAGAGTGGTTGAGAATGCGTTTGGGATTCTGGCCAGCCGGTTCCGCCTGTTTCAAACCTCCATTAATTTGGCGGAATACAAACTTAATTTTATCATTTTATCATGCTGCATCCTGCACAACTTTTTACACAAACATTCTCCAAATTATATGGTACCAGTTGGGCCTGAGGCTGGACTTATCGATGACAACCTTACGGGCCTGGATACTGTCCGTACTGGCTTGGCCCCCCAAAGTGCCCGTCAAGTTAGACAGCAATATGTTAATTATTTTATGGGTAGGGGGGCCATTGCAATGGGCCAGGATATCTAAATATTTTAAATAAAAAAAATCTTGATGAAATCTTGAATTATATTTATTGCTTGCCTTTCTTTTGGGCTTTCTCCTAGGTTATGGTCAAGCAGTTGTAGTGCCAACTGTATTTTCCTCTTAAATTTCTAAATAAGCTCCATTGCCACTGTAAACAACTTTTTTCAAATTATAACCAAACTGATACTGAGCATTGAAATAACAAACCACACATTTATTTAATTCCTAAGCAGATGTTTTTATTAATCGTTGTTATGCATTCAGTTATGCATTTAGTATAAAATGTTCCTAGCCAAAAATATAATGATATATTACTAATTTTCGAATAATATAATTATAGTTAAATATTTTTACATAATCAAAAATACAATTTTTTGGGCATTTTGATTTCAGCAAGCAGGCCTTTTTTTTTTGGTTTTTTAAAATCTTTTTTTTTATTTTTTTGGTTTTTTAAAATCCTTTTTTTTTTTTTTTTGGTTTTTTAAAATCCTTTTTTTTTTTGGATTTTTAAGGTATTTTCTCAAAACAGCCCTCCTTTTTTCAATGATGTTAAACAGCCATATAATTTAACAGAAAATAATAAAGAGAAGGCCCAGAATGGGGTCAGCAAACCAGGAAATGAAGGACATGATCGATGTTTTGGGGTTTCAAAAAGGGCATTTAGATTCGACCCAAAACATCAATCATGTCCTTCATTTCCTGCTGCATACGATCCAGCCGATTACGCATTTCATCGATCTCCCCATTCCAGGCCATTATTTGAGCTATTAGCCTTTGGGCACTGTCTGTGGTGAAATAGTCACTTGTTGGACCTAAAGTGGAATGAAAAAAAAGATGTGTTTAGAAATATGCACACATACATAGTTTACCTTACCATAAAGCTGGTGTCTCAGACACTGACCTGGTGGGGTGCCCATGTCGCATAATTCCTGAAAATCCTCGGGGGTGGCGCTGTTGCTTGACTCAAGCACAACCAGATCACCTAAAATAGAGTAGAAAAATTACATAAAAGAAAAGGCAGCCATGCATAGATTACCGTAAGCTGGTGTGTCAGACACTCACCTGGTGGGGTGCCCATGTCGCCCACCTCTCCTTCCTCCACATCCTCAGTGGGGCTTGGGCTGATTTCCCAAGTATGTTCTTTTGCTTGGGGGGGACTGTGTTCTTCTTATTGGCTGAGTGATTTTTCCCCTATGTGAACCAAAAAATTAATATACTTAGCACACAGATATTTTAGTACATAGTAATCTTAAAACATTTGTAGTGAAGTGGTGTACAAATGGTCTGTTTGTGTAGAGTTCCTAGTTGACCTAAATATTTAAATTTCTAAAGACATATCGGATAGATAGATATCTAGATATCAATATCTAAATATAGTTACTAATCTTTTGATCTCTCTCTCTCTATATCTCTAACTAAATATAAATATAAATATCAAACAAAATGTAACGAAAAAAATATATATAAATTAAAATATTCCAAAAGAATTTAATAAATTTCTATATCTATCTATATCTATATATCTACATCTACCTATATCTATCAATATATATATATATATATATATATATATATATATATATATATATATATATATATATATATATATATATATATATATACATACATACATATATATATATATATATATATATATATATATATATATATATATATATATATATACATACATATATATATATATATATATATATATATATATATATATATACATACATATATATATATATATATATATATATATATATATATATATATATACATCCATACATATATATATATATATATATATATATATATATAGAGATATATCTATAGATATGTAACGAGGTTTATTAAAAGATCGTTTAAAACGATGAGAAAAAAAATCGTATAGGAATGAAAAGCACATGGAGCAGTATACAAGGTAGTAAACACAAGATAAAAACACGACAAGTACTTACTTTTTTTCAGCACTTTACGGATCCGTCTGTACTGATCCGGCTCCCTGATTTTGAGGTCAGACCATCTTTTTCTAATTTGATCCTTGGAGCGCTGTACCCCAAAATAAGCCTGCAAAGTCTTCACCACCTTCGACATTATTTTGGCTTTGCGCAAATTTGGCCGGGCGTACGGCCCATACTTCCCATCATAGTCCTTTTTTTTAAGAATGGCCACCATTTCCACCATCTCTTTAAAGGACATATTGGAGGCCTTAAATCTAGGCATCACAGATCTTGACGTTCCGGCCTCCGGGCTTTCTTCGCTACCTGAGGTAGTACGCACCTGATGTGTCTCCGCCATTATTCACCCCACTACGCGCCGTAACGAAAAATGGGCGGAGAACATGAGTTAAAATTGAACATCAGGGGCGGGCGACGCAGGCGGAGTTTCACACATGCGTAGTGTATAAAGAGGGGCCTTGTGCACGTGTCGTACGTACGTTCTGTGCATAGAATTAGGGGGCGGAGAACATGAGTTAAAATTGAACGTCAGGGGCGGGCGACGCAGGCGCAGTTTCACACATGCGTAGTGTATAAAGAGGGGCCTTGTGCACGTGTCGTACGTACGTTCTGTGCGTAGAATTAGGGGGCGGAGAACATGAGTTAAAATTGAACGTCAGGGGCGGGCGACGCAGGCGCAGTTTCACACATGCGTAGTGTATAAAGAGGGGCCTTGTGCACGTGTCGTACGTACGTTCTGTGCGTAGGTGATAGTGGACCGGGACGTTACTAAACGAAGGTAATTTTAAATTTATATTTTTTGGTCAAGACTTTGTAGCAAGCAGCCTATATGGCTTGACAGATTGATGAGGCCTACATAGGGAGAAGATGATGAGGGTTTAGCAGAAACCTAATAAGTGTTTTTTGTCTTGTGACTTTATCTTTTACAGACATTATGAATCCCCTATTTAGGGACCCAGAGTTCCTTACTGCTTTTATTTCGAAATATAGAGAGATGAGGAATTTGTGGGAGGTGAAACACCCTCAGTATTATGCAAAGCATGTGAGGAAGTCAACGCTGGAGAGACTTCTGTCCTTTGTCCAGGCGACCATCCCGGAAGCAACAATGGAGACATTGCTCAGGAAAATTGGGGTCTTGAGGAATATGTATAAGAGGGAGCATAAGAAGATCCAGGAATCAATGAGATCAGGAGCATCAGCAGATGATGTTTATGTACCCAGGCTGTGGTACTACAATCAACTCCGTTTTCTTGATGACCAGACTGAAGCCAGGGCATCACTTTCAACCCTTCCCCCCACCCTTCCCTCCACCCTTCCCTCCACCCCAGCAGAGGCTGATGAGGAGCAAGCTGGGTCTTCCATCCTGGATGAACCGGATATGACCATCTGGAGTCAGGTAAATTAGTTTAACCAATATTTACTGTACTAATATTAATGATGTTAACTGGATGTTATAATTGTCTCAAAGAATTTTGCCCTCAAAATTGTGTATACATATCAATTGACAGGAGTGGCTAAATATGTTTGGCACCTGCTAGAAAAAATTAGGGTGTCTGATTAGACTCTTTTATTAAAGAGATGTATTCACATTGAATTTGCTAGTCATGAGAAGCAAATTGTGTGTCATTGATGAACCCCAAAAAATATACTAAAACTATGTCCTTTTTTTATACACAGGATGAGTCCATCCAGGAGGAATGTGTGGAAAGTGGCAGGCAGGAGGAGACCGGGCCCATGGACAGCCTGGAGGAGGCCGGATTCACCATCATCCTGGAGGAGGCTGGGCCCAGTGTCAGGCAGGAGGTGGCTGGTCCCAGTGAGGTGGCTGGGCCAAGTGAGGTGGCTGGTCCCAGTGAGGTGGCTGGGCCCAGTAGGAGCCTGACCCAATCACAAGTGCCTCCCCTCCGCCTTCCCAAAAAAAGGGCTAGCATTCGTAAAGAAGACATGAAATGCGCTGCATTCAACGATCACAGATTTTGCAGCGTGAGGAATGTGCTACCTACAATACGAACACTAGTTTTACTAGACCAAGTGCTTCCGTTTAGTTTTTGCTTATGAGCATGCGTCGTTTTTTTGTCCGTCGGACTAGCACACAGACGAGCGGATTTCGGGGTCCGTCGTAGTTACGACGTAAAGATTTGAAGCATGTTTCAAATCTAAAGTCCGTCGGATTTGAGGCTAAAAAAGTCAGTTGAAAGTCCGGAGAAGCCCACACACGATCGGATTACCAGCCAGCTTTAGTCCGTCAGCGTCCGTTGGACTTTTGTAGACGAAAAGTCCGACCGTGTGTACGCCCCATAACTTAAAGACAAGGCACTTCTCTGGTTCTTTTGAGTGCAAGAAACATATCGCAGCATTAACAACCACACAATTATCTCATTAGAACTGAAGAAATTAACAATTTAAGTTGGCTGCGACTAGCTACTATGGGCTAAACAGCTGTATAGTTTTAGTTGTATCTATATGAATTAAATGGACAGTTCAACAATATTGGGTTGATATACAAAAAGAGTATAGAGTGTTCACTTTACTGCTAGGTTTAAATTACATGGGCGTTGCTAAGAAAATATATTTTCAATGCTCCTTAAACCTATACCATTTCAGAAGTGTTTCAGAAATGTTTCTATTGTGTTAAAGGCTTTATCTGAAGCTCTCCGATTGCCTTTTTTTTTTTTTTTTACCTAAAACAACTTAAATCTGAGCTGAAGGCAATTTTTTTGCCAACATCATCTCAAAGCGGTCAATCAAGACAGCCTTAACAAAGTCCACGCTAGACTTCAGAGAGAGGGGGTAAATGATGCATAACTTATTTTAAGTGCACTGATGGGAATAGTTTTATTCCTATCAGTAGCTGTCATCACCCGCAGTGGCTGAAAAATATTCCAAAGGGACAATTTATTAGAAAATTAAGGAATTGTGACAGTTATGATGACTAAAACAGAAAAAGTAGGTATGTGGACCAATGCGTTTTGTGTGTATACTGATGGTAAAATGAGTTTAGCAAAAAGTTCATATGTTCAATTGAAACATCTGGGGTGGCTTCTCACTGGCCTCAGACACTTGATGCATCCCCTCCTTAGAGACTGAAGTGGTGTATCTATATGATGACTAGAACAGTCATTGACTTTACAAAGACTTATAAAGAAAGTTTAAATAGGAGGAATTTCAGGAGCTGAATATGGAAGTGGATAAGATGGACAGAGAGAGGCTACTTCTAACCTCTTAGAGAAAAATGGACCTACCAAATAGAGTCTGTCCATTTATTATAATTTTTTTTTACTTAAAATCACGAGGTTAAACAGATTTTGAAGAAACACTGACCCATATTGGGAAAAGATGCACAAATTTTACCAAACATACCAGAAATGGTGTTCAGATGGGCACCAAATTTACTGAACCTTTTGGAGGGCTAAAAGGTGGCTAAAAGTTTTCTTTCCTTGTAATAAATGTGTAATTTGCACAGTAATTTGCACTTTTGTTACAGTTACAATGATAACAGATGTTCTACATCTAAGCCTTTTCCAATTAGCCGGTATATGGGACTTGCATTTCTAAATCAGATGTTTTTCAAGAGGAGGGTTTCTCTTTATATTCCAGAGTATAGTAAGGGTGTCCAGCCTCTGTTGATGTCCAGTTGGTAGAAACATATTGGGAGGAGCTGTATGCAGTGATGTTATATGCTTCTGTCTGCTAGTAATTGTTGTTTGTCTTTGTTGTAATGATTTTATGTGAAATAAACTCATAATTGCTACACTATAAGAGCTTTCTCTTGCTCCTTATGACATGTGTGGAATCAGGGGTGCCTTGCTTTGATGTGGGAAGCAGAGGTATCAGAGCCTTGATCCTCAGGTGTGGGTGTGTGAGGTCTGCCTGTCAGCTGATTGTTCCAAAACACTGTTCTTTCACTGAGTGCTCCAGGAACCTAGGACATTTATGGAAAAATAAATAAAGGGGCTTGCTTCTGTATCTGAGCATGGTGAGTAAATTGACACTCTGCTCAAGAACTAATAAAGTGAGAATGTACAAAATAATATTTTAAATACTCTTTTCAACTTTATTTAAGCTTTTCTTTGGAAGATAGGCTTCCCTGTTATCAAGTACACACAGACTTCCTCTTTCTGGCCTCTTTTATGTGGAATGCATTTCTGCATCTGGTGACAAAGCGATCATGCAGCTGTGGGTGAAGCCACATTTATTGCAGCCACGGTGTTCTGAAAACATGTACAGTATACAGAAAATGGTTACTGTGACTCCTCTATCATATGAACTATAATTATACAGTGATTTAGATCATCCAGTGTCTGTTTATAGCACATGTAAACATGTAAACACATGTCAAATGCCTGGCAATCGGTTTTGGTGCATTTATGGAAAACTATCACTAACTAGAATTGAGGCGTTTGGCAGGCATTGCAAGTTGTCAACACCTGCCAAACATTGCAGAAACGATCAAAATAAATGCAACATGATGCAAAGTGACACAAATGCATTGTACATTTTAAATGTATACTACACAATTTGCTGTCATTCTAAAGTACAGGAATTTACTTTTTAATGCCTTCAAAGAGCTTCACTAACATTGTGCAAAATGCCTTACTTGTTTTTAAAATTCTCCTACACATGATTGAGTATTCAAATAAGCAGGGCTTTAGTTAACAAAAGGTAACTCCCTAAATAAATAAAAAAAAATTGCAAACAAACCCCCAACGAGTCACATAAACCTTAAACCTCTAGAAGGTTTTATCCCCTTCATGACCAGGACATTGTTTGTGCAAATGCCAGTTAAAGTAGTACAGTGCTGAATAGCAGTCATTCATGTAACACAGTATGCAATTTAAATTGTAATCTTTTTTTTTTTCACACATACAGAGCTTTCTTTTGGTGGTATATGATCACCACTGGGGTTTTTTTTTTGCTATATAAACAAGAAACAAAAAAAATGATAAAACATATCCAATAAAATCTAATTTCTTAATACATTTAGGCCAAAATGTATTTTGCTACATGCCTTAGGTAAAAAAACAAACAAAAAAAAACAAGTGCATATTAATTGGTTTGTGTGAAAGTCATGTGAAAGTCATAGTGTCTACAAACTATGATATACTGTACATATACTGTATATATATATATATATATATATATATATATATATATTCTCATCTCTTGAGGCCAGTAAATGCCAGGACAGTAAAAGAAAGTAGACAGTCTGAGGTATTTAGTAAGAGGCATGGTAGGTTTGTTGAAGTTGTAATTGGTTTGTGATAATTTTTTTTTTAATTAAGAAATTTAAAAAAATGTGTTTTTTATTTCACAGTTTCTTTTGTGTTTACTGTCACCAGTGCAGTACAGCAACATCATATGATGGGTGTGGCGGTGATCAGGGACACTGACTGTTGGCACTGGAATACTTAGCTCCTCTAAAATCTGTTTCTAATGCATGTTTACATGGAAGCAGCATGCTGCGTGCCCCAGACTTGATGATGTACATGTACTGTATGTGATCCAGACTGCCTGTGCCCCCCCCCCCCCGCAGTAAATGTACTGTGGGTGGTTAAAGTATATCCTTCATGAAAATGAAAGGTACACTCTTTTGAAAGGCTTATACCCACCCAAAATTCAGATTGCCTACAGAGGTATCTTTGAAATAAACCTGTTAAGGAAAAAGATATAGCCCTGGTTTTAACACTGTGCCTCATAGCTATCTCCTGGGAAAATAGACCCTCAAAAACCCTGGAAAATGTGCCGCTACACTGGAGAGCATTTTCATGGGATTCTGAAACCCCAGCATTCCCAGGAGGTAGCAGTAAGGCATGGTGATGTCACCCAGCATCCTTTTAATCAGCTTTACTTTTAATTCTCCTTTTCAGGAAATCTTATTTTGGGGGGCTTTCAGTAGAGCAGACCTTCAATTTACATTGAAGATTTGCTTTCATTAACTTTTACAGCCAATGAGGAGAAAATGTAATAACATTATTCCATATATTAATGTTTAAACTAGGAATATCTATTATTCAATTAGTATATTATATTTTATTAGTCCGAGACTGGACTACCACATTCAAAACTGCAAATAATCCAAAAATGATACATTTGGATCCAGATAAATTAATTAGCTTGAGAAATGTTACTGACTTGAATGGAATATATATAATGAAGTTTTAAACCTCCCAGTGATACCAGTGTCAGAGAAAGTTAATGTACTTCAACGTTTGAAAATACTTTAGCCAAAGCCCAGATATATCTGAAAAAGTATATGCATTATATGAGATATTATGTCCAAATTGACTTGATCCAAAGACATATATCGATGTGAACAAATCAATTTTGCAAAGTAGACCCGAGGTTCTACTACAATTGCTTGGACTTGTTACACAATAATATTTTCTATAAGGGCTTATATTGTTCCAAAATAATGTAGTGGTTAAGTTCAACATTTTAATTTAGGGTTCCTGAATATTAAAATTGCACCTTGTCTTGCCTAGTGTAGGGACCCTGCATTAGGCAGGCATGTACCTAGTTAAAGTTCGTGTTTACTTTCATACAGCTACACTGTTGTAACTAAGTATTAGTGTAGTTACAATCCCTTTGTCATTTGTTTGCTTTTGGCAGAAACCATGAATCAGACTGAGACAGAAGTACAGTTAAATCACACTTGTTTAATAATAATAAAAAGAAAATGAGTAAACATAGTCAAAACATAGCCAGAGTTCAGGAACCAGAATGGATAGTCAGGCAAGCCAAAACGCCAGGGAGCCAGAGATGAGTGTAGTAGAACAGCAAGCAGGATCTGGAGCCAAATGGAATGTCAGCCAAGCAAGTCTTTAACAGGAACACAGGAGAGCGTCTCTAGAGATGTGACCAAGGTGAAGGCAGAGATCATTTGGGCTGGACGGCTTAAGTAGGCAGGACTGACGAGCAGGATATCATCACCAGGTGATTTACTGTGGAGAGATGGGACCTAGCAATTATCCGACAGCTGAGCGAAGGAAGGGCTGAGCCCAGCCCTGACAGTACCCCCTCCTCAATGACCCCTCTCCCTCAGAGGACCACCAGGCTTGAGGGGAAAATGTCTATGGAAATCACGGAGGAGGACAGGGACATGTACGTCCGAGGATGAGACCCAAGAGCGTTCCTCCGGACCGTACCCTTTCCAATGCACCAAGTACAGTACGCGCCCACTGAACCTACGGTAGTCAACAATGGACTGTATTTCATACTCCTCATGGTTCTCAACCTGTACAGGGTAAGGACGAGGCACTGAGGTGGTAAAGTGGTTGCAGACAAAGGGTTTCAATAAGGAGACATGAAATACATTCGAAATACGCATATTAGAAGGAAGGTCTAATGCGTAAGCCACTGGGTTAATCCTGCAAAGAATACGGAAAGGCTCAATAAACCAAGGTGCGAACTTCAGAGAGGGGACACGAAGTCAGAGGTTGCGAGATGACAGCCAGACCCTGTCCCCAACCTGGAAGGAAGGCACAGGCAGGTGTCTGCGGTCAGCATGGAGTCTGTACCTATCATTAGCATGTCGCAAAGCCTCCTGGACTTGTGCCCAAGTGGAACGAAGACCACGGAGATGCTCCTCTAACGCAGGAGTACTCTGCAGAACAAACGAGTCAGGCAACATGTAAGGTTGGAAACCATAGTTCGCCATAAATTAGGACAATCGGGAGACAGAATTCAAGGCACAATTGTGAGCAAACTTCGCCCACGGTAAGAGGTCTGACCAATTGTTATGATAGTCAGAAATATAGCAACGTAGAAATTGCTCCAAGGACTGATTGGCTTCTTCTGTGACCCCATTAGACTGCGGATAATACGCAGAGGAGAAAGCAAGCTGAATTCCCAACTGTGCACAAAAGGCTCGCCAGAACCGAGACACAAACTGACTACCCCTGTCTGAGACAATCACCTTGGGTAGCTCATGTAAGCGAAAGATCTCCCGAGCAAAAATGAAAGCCGGTTCCTTAGAAGTGAGCAACTTCTTAAGTGGAATACAATGGGACATTTTCGAGAACCGGTCAACCACCATAAGGATAACTGTGTTGCCCTCGGAGTCGGGTAACTCCACAATGAAATTCATAGAGCCGCACTACAGCAGCCACAGCCATCAGCGCTGCTCACCGCTAACCCATCCGTGCCAGGGACCCTCGGGGGAGCCAGCGGAGATGTCCAGTCCCCCGGTGAGGAGAGATCTCGGCCCGCTATTTGATACGGCGGGAGCGGACGGGAGTCCCAAGATGGCCACCAGCACGGATCTCTCACAGCCACATGCAGCCCAGCATCCCAAGGCTCCTGAACACAGGCCGGTATTAACCCCCCCGACACTCACTTATGCCCAGGCAGCACAGGGGCCCCCAATCCTCCATCAGAACCCCCATCAAGGCTCCCAGAAACCCCAGGCCTCTGCTAAGGCCTCCACAGGCACCTCAAGCCTGACTCACCAGGAGATGTCTCCCCAGGCCCTATCCATACAGGCCCAGCTCCCAGGGGCAGCAAACCTGTCCTCAGGCTTCTCAATCACTGACTTCACACAAATGCAAGAAGACATGTTTACTAAATTCTCCTCATTACTGGAGAAAGGTCTGGCCAGCACAGCACAACAGATCACCAATACGATCAAAGCTGACCTATCGAGTATAGGCTCGAGAATAGAAGCAATAGAGGAAAAAGTTGAGAACACGGTCTCTAGAACAAACCAAAATGCAGCCCACCTCCAGACTATTCAAGAACAACTCGATGTGGCCCTTTCCAGGATAGACAAACTCGAGAACAGGTCCAGGAGGTATAATTTCAGAATTAGAGGCCTCCCAGAAACCTTCACGGATATCCCCGGTACAGGACATTACAGAGCTCTTGGACCCCCCAGACAAGACGGTTCACCCAGAGACATAATTGTGAAACCGCACTTTTTTGCGATCAAGGAGGAGGTCATGCGACAATCTCGTCAGAACCCCAAACTGCAACACAGGGGACATCAGATCCAGATTTTTGGGGATTTAGCTACCTCCACTATTCAAAGACGCAGAACTCTAAAACCACTTCTTTCAGTCCTATCACAAAGGGACATTAAATACCGCTGGTCCTTTCCTTTTGCAGTAAAATTCACATCTCAGGGCAAAACTCACTCTTTTTCCAGTCTCCCAGAAGGTGAAAGACTGCTACTGTCTCTTAAATTTATCTCACAGGAAGCACCAATGGACTTTTCTGCATCCTCATCAGGCTCGACCAAACGTCCTCCTCCGGGCAGCACTGTGTCCCCCCTGTGGAATAAGAACACGTCCAAGAGGAGCAAGGATGGAAGACCTCCATAAGGCCCGGCTGGTTTCTTAACTTTTTTCTGTCTCCTCAGGGACTATTTTTTGGGGCGGTGGTCCCAACAGTTGTCGGAGCTGGAGCTCCATACCCCCTTATGGTTCAAAGGCTTGTTAAACCCACTACCCGAATTACACCTCCCAACGCACCTTGTAGCTACAGTTCTCCCCGACGAAAAACCCCTCCATAGGGGGAGGGAAGCAACCCCCCATGACCAGAATATCTTAATCCCTCCCTATAGCGGAACTGTTCAGCGGACTCAGATGCCCTCCAGCAGTCGTTCGGTTTCTCACGATAATAGTCCTTTCTGACTGTAAAGTTTTTTTTTTCTTTATTTTTTTTTCTTATTTAGGAGGTCTGAACGTGATCTAGACTTACTGGGACTTCGGTATCTAGCCCCGCTCTAGTATAGGGCGAGATCGCCTGTATGTCTAGCTACTAATGACCAAACGTATTCAAGATATGCTTAGAGGGTAGGGGTTTCATCACCGCTACAGTGTAGAGCCCGGGTCGCTTAGGAAGCCCCCCAAGTCAGATTTGGGACAGGGGGGGGTGCTACCGAAGGTGGGGAGTTTTCGTTATTGTTTTCAGCATTACGGTGTCTAATTAGTTAACCTGGCATGCAGTGCCATGAGTAAAGGTCTGTTCGAACCTTACTATAGTTTTTCTTTTACGTTAGTGTGTAAGTGTTAATGTTTTACCTTGACAAAGAAAGGGTCCGGGGTGGATCCCTTGTGCCTCCTCTCATTTCCGAAGAACCCTTAGTGTCCTTTGGATTTGGGACTTCAGTCGGCCTCCCAGGTGGACTGAAGGTTAAATTTGGGAATATTGCGGGAAATTCTCCACAATATCCCAAGGGTCATATTAGGAGACCCATGTCGCTATTTTTGTTCCTGTATGTTTGTTTGTCCTTTTCTACTTTTTGTACCCGCTCATCCCTTTTCTTTTTTCCAGCCGTCCTGCGGGCAGGGGCCTCGCACCTCTCGGAGATAAACATAGAAGACGCCCATTACTTATCTTGCCAGGCAAGCTACGGAAGACTTCAATTGGTGAGTGACTGCTTGATCTTGAGTCCCCCTCCCCTCTGCTCACATGACTGACACACATATACTAGGAAACAATCTCAAGGTGGCCTCTCATAACGTTCAGGGCCTGAATTCCCCTAGAAAAAGGAGACTAGCCTTGGACCACTACAAATCTTTAAGACTTGATGTGGTGCTCCTTCAGGAGACTCACTTTCCCATCCGATACACCCCTAAGTTCCTTCACTCTTATTACCCATCCTTCTTCTTAGCGAATGCCCCTAACAAGACTAAGGGGGTGGCAATTCTACTTTCCAAAAACAGCAAATTCTCCTATATTTCTGACTATAAAGATCCGGAGGGAAGATTTGTTGTGGTGAAGGGTACCCTGGAAGGAGTTTTATACACGATTATCTCATATTACGCCCCGAATAAGGGTCAAGCATCCTTTTTCTAGGGACTCCTCAATACAATAGAACCCCTACTAGAAGGGAAGGTCATTATGGGAGGAGATTCAAACGTGGCGTTTGACCAGGGCTTGGACAAAACTAGGCCCCCCAAGGACCAGCTCACACGCCCCACGAAATTAAGCACCAGAATAGCTAAACTTCTACATACCCATGGACTTATAGACATCTGGAGGGAACTAAACCCCAAAAGTAGGGACTACACACACTTCTCCTCCCCCCACCAATCTTACGCCAGGATTGACCACATACTTATTCCATCTTCACTTATACCCCTCTCTAAAAAAGCTGCAATATTAAACACAGCCTGGTCAGACCATTCACTGGTCCTCCTCACCCTGAGAAATGTCCTCTCGGGGCGAGGAGGTTCCTACTGGCGCCTAAATGAATCCCTGCTTTCTGACCCTTGCTACTGTAAAGAGATAGCAAACTCCATTAAAGAATACTTTACCCTGAATGACATCGATAATATCTCCCCAGAGACCCTTTGGGCTGCCCACAAGGCAACCATTAGAGGCATTCTAATAAGGATCGCGACTCAGTATAAAAAGGAGCGCTTGATAGATATTCAACGCCTTGAAAAAACATTCCTCTCCTTAAAAGCAGAACACAAAAAACACCCGAATAGGACCAATTTTAGAAAGGTTAGACGCGACTAGACTTGAGCTGAATCTCGCCTTAACAGCCAAAGCAGAGAAAAACATCAGGTGGAGTGGAGCCAAATTTTACTGCCAGAAAGATAGATTCGGCTCAATGTTAGCCTCCAAACTTACCCCGAGGTTTCGATCCTCCTCCTTCCCTAAACTAAGGATCGCAGGACAACCCCCAACAGCTAACCCGAACAAAATAATGTCCGCCTTTTATGAATTTTATGAAAATCTCTACAAACCCCCCCAAACAGAGAAGGGCCCTGTAACCACTGCCTTTCTGCACAATTTGCAGATCCCTTCGATCTCCAAAGATTGCAGGGATCTAATGGAAGGAGCCTTTTCAGCGGAGGAGGTCAGGGCGGTCATAAAAGGTTTGAAGCCCGGATCAGCCCCAGGGCCAGATGGCCTCTCGGTCCCCTACTACAAACAATTTGGAGAAATTTTAGCTCCTTACCTGGCTAAATTTTTTAATTCCATTAAAACACGCACCCCCCTGGATTCACAACTGAATACTGCATTTATCTCGGTCATCCCCAAACCCAACAAAAATCACGAGGAAGTGGAAAATTACAGACCGATCTCCCTGATCAATAACGACCTCAAAATTCTCACCAAAATCCTTGCCAATCGTCTTTCATCATTTATTAATCTTTACATACACAAGGACCAGGTTGGTTTTATACCAGGGAGACAAGGACCGGACCAAATTAGGAGAGCAATAGACATTGTCTCCATTCTCCAATCAAATTGGGAAGGGGGACCGAAACAGGAAGGATTTCTCCTCTCGTTGGACCTCCATAAGGCCTTCGATTCTATCGAATGGCCTTATCTTTTCTCCTTACTGGAGAAATGGGGTTTCGTTCCTAGTTTTCTAGGGACCCTTAAATCCTTATACTCCACCCCAAAAGCAGTAATTCTCTTACAAGGTCATTACTCCAAACCTCTCTCTATAGCGAGAGGCACTAGACAGGGATGTCCTCTATCCCCTTTAATTTTTGCTATTGCCATCGAAACCCTAGCAATCGCAGTCAAATCGGACCCCAATATACTAGGGGTGAAATGCGGCGACCAAGTCCACAAATGCGGGCTATTTGCCGATGATATGCTCTTATTCATCACCTCCCCAATCACTTCCCTCCCAAATCTGTGTAAACTCCTAAAGGAATTCTCACGGATCTCGGGTTTAAAGGTAAACTACTCAAAATCGTCGGCCTTGAACATTTCCCTCAAATCCCATGTGGTCTCTTCCCTCCAGAATGCCTTTGAGTTTAGATGGAGCGATACTTTTATTGACTATCTAGGAATCAAGCTCACTGCAAAAACGGAGCTACTTTATTCGGCCAACTTCCCTCACACATACCGCAAACTAGAGACAGACCTAGGCAAATGGGCAAAGTGTGGGATCTCTTGGTTAGGTAGAATTCATGCAGTCAAGATGACATTGCTACCTAGACTCCTTTACCTTTTCAGGGCCCTCCCAACAAATATTGTAAAAGATCACCAATCTGCATTCCAAAGAAAAGTCATCAAGTTTATCTGGGGGGGTAAGGGACACAGACTCCAGCAAAACACCCTATTCTTATCCAGATCACAGGGGGGCTTAGGTCTCCCTCAGCTCTTCTGGTACTATCAAGCTGCCAGACTCGCCCAGATATCGGTATTGTATGCGAAGACAGAAAAGCCAGATTGGATCCAAATAGAGAGACAGGCTGTACCATCCCACACCCTAGATTTCCTATTGTGGGTCCCTCCTAGAAAGCGCCCCCCGATTCTCTCTCCAACTCTCTCTCAATCCTTTAAATTATGGGACTCACTAAGAAACAACCGGGCCTTAATTTCAAATTGCCACCCACTTGCTCACATTTTCAATAACCCGGACTTTGTTCCGGGTCTAGACATCAAAGCATTTCGTTGGTGGCTGGATAAGGGGATGTACCGGATCGGACACTTCTATACAAATTTAGGCCCTATTACCCTGGCCTTTTGTGTGAGCCACTTGGAGATGCCTACCTCGGAGCGATTCCGATTTAATCAAATTCGTCATTTCCTCGCCCACATTGAGGAGGCAAAATCTACCCCCACACATTCACGCCATACGAACTCTGGTGTGGGCGGTCTTCAGAGCAGAGGGGAGGCATCACCGTCATCTATCAGTCACTCGCCAATCAGTCAACCAAGACTCCTTATATGCTCGCATGGGAGTCGGACCTATCCATACAGTGGGACCTAGATAAATGGAGGATTACCTTTTTTCGGGCCTACAGGGGCATTAAGAATATTTCCATGATAGAGTCTAGTCTTAAGGTTATTACTAGGTGGTATCTATCTCCTGACAGATTAGCCAAAATGTTCCCCTCGGCTGACCCAAGGTGTTATAGAGGTTGTTTACTTAGGGGCTCGCTGTCCCATATATTCTGGGAATGCCCAAGATTGAGGACATTCTGGAATAAGATTTTCCTCTTGATCAGGAAAATTATCAAGGTCCATATCCCGAAAACCCCAGCAATGGCGCTCCTAAATGACAATTTGCCCAGGGTTCCGAAGCTTGCCCGCAAACTAATTCACTTTATTTTTCTGGGTGCTAAGCTCACCATCTGGCCTGGAAGAAACCCAAAGTGTCCCTTAAGGCGGCGATCTGGAAAATCTCCTGGATTATGGCCCAGGAGAAGCTCGCTAGCATTCTCAACAACACAAAAGACCAATTTGAGGCTATTTGGGAGCCCTGGGCAAGTTTCATTGGTATTTCCTTGATTCCGGGTATGCAACCATAACTCAGCTTGATGTTGCGGGGGTGCGGGGTTTCTTCCCGCGGGATGGCTCTCTTCTCTCTCCTCTCTCTCCTTTCCCCCCCCCTCTCCCCATTTCACATCCTTTTCTTTCTCTTTATATACCTTATGTTTTGAATTGCAGACAGCTCGATGGTTTTAGTGACACTTATGATCCCAGATGGTTTCTATCCTAAGGGGTTAATATACTCTGATAATGTTTCCCTACTAGGATTATCTACATTTCAGCTATGTTTGCTGGGGGGCTGGGGGGAGCTGATGGAGATTTCGCCGGTCACAGTGTGTTCCCTTTTGGGGTGCCGGCGGAATCCTTCAGGTCTCCTCCACCTACTCCTAGGATAGTCTGGGGATTTCTTTTTTTTCTTTTTGTTCTTTCTTTAGGCCAATAATATAATTCTCTGGGATTATCTGTTATAACCACAGGCTGGGACCTAATTCCTAACATTTGTTCTTTTTTTGCATTGCCTTACCCCATTGGGGTCTATCTGTATTTGATATGACTAATCTGCCTTCATGATTCATTTCTTGTACATCTTGTTTGTTGAAAAAAAAACAATAAAATACTTTGAAAGTGGAAGAATGGTAAATCTGGAGCACGGCAGTACGGAGACTCTCTGGGACAAAGCAGTGGTCATAAGGTTTCTCAGGAGGAGCATGGACCTAAGCAGCAAGAATTTTGTCACCCAAAAAAGAAGTGAGACTGGTGCGAGCTGTAGCCAGAATACAATCAGGAGGAATGACAGGAACCGGAACCGACTCCGTCTTCTAAATTCATAGCCTTCGCCTACTGTCAGAAACCATGAATCAGACTGAGACAGAAGTACACTGTGGAGAGATAGGAGCTGGCAATTAGCCGACAGCTAAGCGGCCAACTTAGAGAAGGAAGGGCTGAGCCCAGCCCTAACAGCTTTACCCTGTAATGATGGGCTCACATGTTGTGGCTGCAATGTGTAGCATCATGGCCGATTGATTGATTGAGTCTACACATTAATCTGCCTAACTTGTCCCTATTCACCAGAAGGAAAAGGAACAGCGTTTTTTATTTTTCGGGTAGGGCGGGCAGCATGATTGGTGATGGATTTACATTGAGGGACACTATTTTTTTATTTTCTAATAAAGAAATTGTCAAAAACTTGTCTCTTGGGGGTGTGGCGTCTGAGCTCCAAGATGAATGCTTAACCTTGGAGCTCCACCAGACCACCGGGGAATAACGCCATCATCGGAGCCATATAGCCCCTAAAGCAGCCGCACTCAGGCAGGGGAGACTTAGCCACCATCCAGGCATGACGAGGAGAAAAAAGGGCCCGCTGATTCAGCCTGGCAAGCTGACCGGCTTCTTCCCCTCAGCCCTGAGGAGACCACAACAAGATGGCGGCGGAGCCCGCGCCTGGCAGGTGAACGAACGGGCCATGGCCTCACCTCCCAGCGTAGCCAAAAAACATCCCAATGGCACACAGGCATTCCAAGGCAGTGGATCATCACCAGAAGCCTCAACCCCAACAACCAGAAGCCTAGCAAAAACCAGGCAGTGCACTGCATCACCAGGAGGGAGCTTCTGGACACCAGACATGGAGGTGAGTGAACTGCAGGCCGCACAGAGGCCTAGTACCTCAGATGCACTAGATACCATTGCAGGATTCCCTACACCTGGCCAGCCAGTGTCTGACACTGTCTTAAAGGACATGCTAATGTCACTCAGATCTTCCCTACATAATGACATGTTCTCTACAGTCAGGAAATGTCAGGAGGCGGTTCAAATTCTGGGAGAAAGGGTTGACCATGAGAAGAAAGCCATGGGAGAATATTCTACCTCCTTTAACACCTTGGTGGATGCACATAGTGCACACGGTAATTAAATTTCATGGATGAGAGACAAAATAGCTGATTTTGCAATATTGCTACATCTATCCTCCTGGATAGATCCAGGAGGAATAACCTAAAAATCATAGAAATACTGGAGACAGTTAATGCCACACAACTCCCCCTATATGTACAAAACATGTTTTCAGCCTTAACACCTGCACCGTCAGCCCTGGAACTCACAGTTGGTAGGGTCCACAGTGTACCCAAACCATCATCCCTGGCAGACAAAATTCCCAGGGACGTTTTGCTCAGGCTACACTTTTAACAAGCAAAAGTAATTCCCCTAAACACTTTTCGTAAACCTGGCCAATGTCTAGCCCCTTACGAATCCCTGCAACTTTCCAGACACACTCTTCCGTGCAGACGTAACTTAACCACCATCATCAAGGCCCTCCGCAACCACCACATTCCACACAAATGGAAGTACCCGGCAATATTGTCCATCACACATGACGGAGCTAAAACGACGGTGTCATCTCTGAAGGAAGGTAGGAAAACTCCCCAAGAAAACAGGCGAGACTTTTTAGGCTCAAAAGGTGCATAGACGCAGGCTGAACATAAAGTAAATTCAAAGTATTTATTAGTATCAAAAGATAAAAATTATTGATAAAATAATGTACATACAACATTACATGAAGTTAGATTGTCAGTGGCCGCAAGGCACAAAATAGCATCAAATCAATATGCAATGATGAAATGGGTGTATAAACCAAACACCAACATGTTTTAAAGTCCGATATTCTCCTTCTTCAGGGTAGGTTTAAACAGCCTTGGTAAATATTGCTGCAAAATACTTTCAACTACTTACTAATAAATGTTGTTATTGTGTTAAAGCTTTTACTCTTGGTCAAAGAACTCTCATTTAACCCACATCATATCTTTGAGATACTAAATCTTAAATATAATAAACCGGTAACAATATCTTCTATAAAATAAAACACATATTAGAACATACTCACAGGCACTCTGCAATATAAACAAAGCAGATGAGAGCAGAGAAGAAAAGAGAGAGGTAGCTAAGGAATTACTAACAGTGCCTGAGAGTGGATACACAGCGCACAGCCAACCAAACTGTAAAAACAATATCACAGGATCCAGTGACTTGGAGAAAAGGAGCGCCAAAAATCCCCCCCCCCCCCCCGGCTTAGACAGGGCCCACGGGAGTTACACAGCGATAACCTAATGTGAAATACACAGAGGATAGAATGTATGTGTATATATATAAACAAATATACAGGTATATGTAAAAAGGGAGTAATAAGTGAGCAGTAAGATGGCCCCCAGCCTCTAAAACAACCACAAGTATTTGATAATTCCTCATAGATGGTGCTAATAGCCAAATACAGCGTAGAAGTCCATTTCCAGAAAGGGGGTTCAGAGCAGTAACAAATGTCACATGGAAAATTATGTACTCCAAAACATTTCTTAAATGAAACAAAAAAGTGTACATGTAGATGGTAAATAATACTAGAATGTGGGAATGGAAGCAGAAACAAGATCCTGCCACCTCTTCCCCAACATTCAAAGTGTGTTGAAAGTCCAAAAAGGTGAACATCCATACCTGCTCCAAAGAATCGCTGGAGGAAGGGCTATCCACTCCAGTCAGTGGGGTATCATTGTAAATTCACCCTCCGATCCCATACAAGTTGGCAGGGCTCCACACACACAAGCAGATTGACAGGTTGTGTCCTACAAGCGTTCTTTGCAGAATTAAAAATCCAACGGAGGCTCCTAATCAACCGCCTTCTCCCTTACCATAACCTTTCCCCAGCTATGGTCAAACATGGATATCCAGTTCTTTTTAACATGGCACAATGTTCACGGATCCCTCTGCGGATTCTATTTTTACCAGTTCTTTAAGTTTGTTCCTATTTCAGTTTGTTATGTTTTGTTTACTTCTATGCTTTTTGGGTACACCAACAACCATCAGAGGAAACCTCAAGCTCTCTGTTATTGAAACATCTCCAATCTACAAACAACCTGATCATATCTTCATCCCTCTCCGAAAATTCTTCTTTCCCCACAGAGGAAAAGACGCAGAGACTTATACCCCACTTTCCGCATTGTCTGCATCATATCCATCGCAGTAAGTGTTGACCTCCTTCTACACACACACCACCTTGACCATTAATTGTCTGTCCCTGAATGTTAAGGGCCTGAATCATCCAGCTAAGAGACATACCATGTGGAAGGAAGCCCTGAAAAAACAGGCTGACATGCTTTGCATACAAAAAAAGCACTTTAGTGCTTCCAACATTCCTAAATGTTCTCATAAACAATATCCACATATCTTCCTCTCATGTGCGCCTGAGAAGAAAACAAGAGGTGTACTCCTAGCTTTAAGAAATAAAGTAACTTTTCAGCTCAAAAATTATATTCTGCACAGCGAAGGGTGGTATGTCATTATCATATGCGACTTAAACGCATGCCCTTACACCCTGGTAGCACTATACTCTCGGAACATGCACCAAATGAGATTCATTTACAGACTGCTTAAATGTATACTTCCAATCAAATACGGGCACCTGTTACTCTGCGGTGCCTTTAATCTCTGACAGATCCCCATATAGACTCTTCCTCTGGTATCATAAAAAAACAGTCTGGAGGTGCCTACATGCAAATGAGAAAGATTTTACATACTTCTCCCTCAGACACCATACATACTCCCACATTAACATGTTTTTATCCAATAAATGGTTGCTGCAGAAAATATCATCCTCCAAAATACATGACATAACGTGGTCAGACCATGCTGCTATACCCATTACTATTACAGAACAAGGTGCCCCCTCTTCAACCCCCCATCTGGTGCTGTAATATTAGATTATTGCAGGATCCAGAAAGCTCAAAACATATTACCTAGCATCTCAGACACTTCTTTGCATCTAACACTACATCAGTTGAGCGTGCGTTTACCTTATGGAATGCACACAAAGCATACAGTATATCAGGGGGATTCTCATACAGCAAGGAGCCAGACTTAAAAGATGCTATGATCTTGACCTAAGCAAACTTACAGCAGCAATTTACAACTTAGAAACAAGCAATAAATCCTCACCATCTCCTCCAGCTTTCTGCTTCCCTCCAAAAATTCAGAGAATAACTGAGAATTCTACTAATGCAAAAGTATGATAAACACCTAAGATGCCTGAAGCTTAATCTATACGCTAACGCTAACCGAGCAGGTAAGCTCCTGGCTGGAAGGGCTACAGCAGTTCAAACCAGGGTAAGAATACAATACCTGACCCACCCTAACAATAAGCATAAAATAATCGACCCACAAGAAATGGCCAATCTATTTGCAGACTATTATGGGGCACTATACAATCCTCAAAGATGACCCCCACACACCCCAACCATCTATTGAACCCTCAACTCCCTACTTATCCTATATTTATCCACAGTATATACAACAGCAGTACAGACCTTTTCCTTTGCTTAAGAGATGCCTAAGGCACACATGGTTGCTCTACCTAAACCAGGGAAAGACCCTGACACCCCAGCAAATTTTAGACCTATATCGCTCCTAAATTCCAGTATTAAAATTTATACCAAATTATTAGCGCAACACTTATCCACTGTAATGCCTTCTCTTATACAGAAAGATCAGATGGGGTTGTAAAAGGGAGGCAACCTTCAGACGCAACCAGACAAATCCTAAATGTTATACATTTTGCTGAAAGAACTCAAACACCTTCTCTGCTGCTTTCTATTGATGCAGAGAAGGCGTTTGATTGAGTTGATTGGCAATATATGTCAAATGTACTAACAAAGTTTGGTTTTCAGGGCCTCAGCAAGATGGCAATTCTAGCTCTTTACTCCCACCCTTCCTCTCAAGTCTACTCAAAACAAAACATTTAACACCTCAAATGGTACCCGCCAGGGATGCCCACTATCCCCTACTATTTTCAACCTCATGATAAAACCACTGGCAGAGTCTATGCGAACAAATTCCCTTATCACAGGATTCCAGATCAAGGGTAGACCACACACAATTAACCTCTTTGCGGATGATGTTATCCTCCTTCTAACCAACCAAACAGTACCCTTATCCCAGGCACACCAAATCTTAGTGATATTTAACTCCATCTCATATTATAAAGTCAACTTTTCCAAGTCTCTAATACTTTACCTAGGAGTCCCACCGGAAATCAAACAAAACCTCCAAAAACAGCTACCATTGACGTGGAGCTCCCTAGGAGTACTGTACCTAGGTATCACCCTAACAGCCTCTGGCGCTTCCTTAACTCAGGCCAACTATATACCCCTGATCCAAATACTCAAAAGCCAGCTGCAGCAAATGTCACATCGGGAACTCTCCTGGGTGGGTAGGCTAGCAGCTTTCTAAATGATAATCCTACCCCAACCGCTTTTCCACTTTAGTGTACTCCCCACTAACATATCACCATTGCATCTCAGATCCATAACTGGAGTAGTAAACAACTTTATTTGGAAATATAAAAAACTGAAATGTGCCCGCACTAACCTAGTCAAGCACAAATCTACAGGGGGCATGGGGATGATCGACATCCTTGATTAATATTGGGTTGTGCTGCTAGACCAACTGAAATATTGGTTTAGTAATAAGGAAGGCCCACTATGGCTGGATATTGAAACAGCCTTCTCACCTACACCTGACCTCACTTCTCTGCTGATATTTGACATGTGGAGGTCGTGGAATACTGCCTCCCCACCACCCCCTATGGCAGCGTCCTTATGTGAATGGCAGACCCTACTCACACAACCTTAACAAACCACGTGCCTGTACTTCCTAACCAGACATTAGAAGCCATAGTCCCATTTAAAAGCTGGGAATGCTTAAAAGAAGAATTCCGCCTACCAGAAAACGCACAATTCACATGCCTCCGTATCCTACATTTCCTGTCCAAACACCCTTTGCCAACAATAAACATTCCCCCTAGAGCATGGACATTTCTATACTCACACACATCCCAAAGGAAAGGTATCTCTTTTTTTCATATAGCCTATTATATAATAAAACATCAATCCAGAAACTCCCACCACTACAAAAATGGGAAAAAGACATAGATAAATCCTACTCTTGCAGTAATCACTGGGAAATGATGCTCAAATTCACGCGCGGATTAGATTCTCTAATTGCTGACGTAACTGTGGAGAAATGGGCAGCTTACTACATATTTTATGGGACTGTCCAAGTCTCACCAGCTTCCACCTTTTATCTTCAATCATGGGATTTCTAACCCCCCCCAACCCGGTACTTGCTATCCTAAACCTGGGAATAGACACATATTCAACCAAAATGACACAAGTAGAGACCCACATACTACTAGCTGCATGTAATACCATTCTTAATAAATAGAATTCTCAAGCCTCCCCAAACTTATCTGAGGTTATTAGTACTGTACGTACTAACCATACCTACGAGCGACTGCTAGCGATCAATTCGCTGACAATAAATTTGATAAGCAATGGTCATTCTGGACAGACAAATGCATTACCATTATATACCACAAGATATAGGTATCAGGTTACACCTGAAATAAATATACTTCACTGGTTTTAACACCCTCTTTATGTGGTGTACCAATTCTTCTATATTGTCATTTTTCAGTTTGAAGCAATTGTAACCAAAGGTAGGCATTGCCCCCCCCCCCCCGCTACACAGTTTGCTACCAAATAGGGTAGCTGGGGGTGTTGAGTAACACCCTTCACTTTATGCCTAGCACTGAATGGTGCTAATATTGTTCTTTTATGACTGTTACTTGAATATTGCATATGATTATTTCACATAATGTTCTTTAAAATGCCCAAATGTATGACAAACTTTGTTTATTTTTTATTTTTTGCTCTCTGTGATAAACTTCAATAAAAATCTTGAAACTGTAAAAAAAAAACTTGTCTCTTGTGTTTAATACTTTTTTTACACTTTTTTGCCCTAAAGCACCCGCCCCCAATGTTGAGGGTATGTGGCCTGGTATGGTTCAGGAGGGTGGGCGCAAACTCAATAGCCAGATGCTGGCAATTGTAACTGCAAGTCATTTTAAATGAGATTTTACTCGTTTGTTTTTTTTAGAAATTTCATTTTTGATACATGTTTTATGGATGCTACAGATGCGCCACCTTACAGGCACATTGAGGAGACCCCCCAGGCTAGACATGTGCACACTGAAATATTTCGTTTCGGAATTTCGTTTTCGTCTGAAAAATAAATTTATTTAGTTACTCCCGAAATTCGTTTTTATTTATTTCGTTTTTCGTTAAAAATTGCATTCGTCCGAAAATCCAAATTAAGGTCGAATCTGTCATTGAAGGATTATGGTGTCTGTCGAATGTTCAAAGAAGATTCGACGGAGCAGCTAAACTGTACAATGCCGTATAGTTTACCTGCTCCGTCGAATCTTCTTAGAACTTTCAACAGACACCATAAGCCAAAGTACGTGTGTACTTAGTTCTAGCTATTTTACTGCTCCACCTCTTTGGTTACAATCAGCCAATAACATTCATCATCATCATTATTTTTATTTATCTTTTCTCCCCTACGTCGAATCTTTTCTCCCCTACGTCGAATCTTTCCTCCCCTACGTCGAATCTTTCCTCCCCTACGTCAAATCTTTCCTCCCCTACGTCAAATCTTTTCTCTCTATATCAAATCTTTTCTCTCTATGTAGAATAATCTTGGACTAATAGAGCTAAGGTTAGGCACATTCGACCACAGGTTTGATGGACACAGATTGTTATTGTCATCATCATGTCAAATCTCCTATCTATATCGAACTGTTGTAGCAACGAAAATGAAAATAAAGCATTTGTTTATGTTGGATCTTTCCTTTTTCGGACTCTGCACTTTCGTTATTGTTTGGTAAAACGATAACGAAAATACCTAAAATTCGGACGAAAATGCATTCGGACGAAAAGGAATGCACATGTCTACCCCAGGCAGTTTTAAAAAAAATGCATTGATATATGTCCTTCAAGGCAGTACCTGGACTCCCATACCCCTTTTATGGCTTGCGTCCTTCAAAATGGATACTTGATTTTTCCTGTTTGGCTCCCATAGACTTCAATAGGGTTCGCCATTTGGGTTAGAACATTTCCCCTGTTAGAGAGTTCTGCTGCCAGCTGAACATGGTGGAGTTTACAGGGTATCCCATGTCTAAAATCAAGGTATTGTGTGTTCCTCTTTCTTGTCTTTAGGAGTGGAGAGAAGGTTTCAATAGACCCGATATAGTTCACCTCGGCAACCATTGGCTTAGGTTGGGGTTTAGACTGTTTCCAGTTACTAGGAATGCAAGCCTTGGCAGCATTCAATAATTTAATTAACACTAATTACCTTTTTCTGGACAAAAGTGTCAGATTCAAAGGGACTGTAATGGGGTTACTAGCTAAAGAGATGACAATGAGCCGGATGATGATTTTTTGTAAATTTCCTGCCAGCCATACTTCAAAGGCCATTATGGTTTAAAAAAAATTCCTGCGCAAATTAGCACATAAATTTGCTGGGGCCATGAACCTCGAACCAACAGGATTTGCTTCAAATCTATGTTAGTGGCAAACCCAAACCTCATTCCTAATCCCTAACCCTCTCTCCCAGTGTTGTCAGCAATAATTCTTCGGAAATCACTAATGTAATTAGTACTTGTTTACTGCACCATGGCCAAATATCCCTACCTAAAGCATTGCACACACTGTGTGTTTTTTTTATTCAACCTAGCGGGCTGAATGAAAAAAAAGAAGAGCTCAGGAGGACCCTCTATACTAACAATCCAATGTTAGTACAGCAGTCTCCCCGCTAAGCCATTGTGTTTTGACAGGGGCACCTCCCCACGCCAGAACACACAACAGTCAGCACTCTGAGCTAATGCCTGAGAGCACTGATAGGGTGCTAATTGGCAGACCTTTTTCAATCATGCCCCTTCAAAAGAAGCCAGCCAAACGGGAGGCTTCTTTTGGACTGGCAGCCGTACACATAGGCCGAATGTCAGCCGGTTTCTACTGTATTGAACTGGCCGATGCCACCCAATGTTTGGCTCGTGTGCACAGCCCTTAAGTGTGGATGCATCCAGCAGAGTCAGAAGAATGAGGAAATTGAAGATAAAGACCTGCTAATACCACCTGAGGATCATCCAAGACCCTAGAAGGAGTACTGCTACAAAATAGCAAAATAATTAAAAAAAAAAACTTTACAGCAGAAAGAGGGTCCTTTTAATGTGACTTCAAGGGCAACGTGGAAACAAATGGCAATCCTTTGAATCACATTCTTGAAAGATGTCTTTAAGCGGTATGTAGTGTTAAGGAACAGTATGATTTTCATGGACAGATTTTCATGGATGTGTAATTGATTTTTTTCACTTTTACATTTACTTTGGCTAAAAACAGCTGCAGTATTTCAACAGAGGGGGGAGGTTTGGGTTATACTATATGGTATAGTGTCAGTGTGCTTTTTCTCATGTATGTAATAAAGCTAAATTAAAATAGGAGAAAAATAAGAAAATGTGTAAAATCTCTTTTAAAGATATGCATAATATAAATTGGCATTCAGCAACCAAATGACCATAGCAGAAATAATTAGGCATTTTTTCTCCATATCACTGCATGTAACATTGAGGTTGATTAATATGCAGCTTTGAATCATTTTATTGCTTTGTGCTAGGAATTCTTATCATTTGACAAGCAATACAAATTCAGGGAATTATAATAAGTACATAACATTCAAATATGAATGTAAAAGAACAAATGCTGTGCAGTGATTTTTAATAGATTTCAATAAATAAGACCAATTGTAGGAGAGAAAATAAATGGCCTAACACAATGCAATTTACTCTAGGTATTAGACAAAGCGTTTTTCAAATAATTTCCTTTTTCTGATGTTTAATCACTGATTCCCAAGGCCTGTGAAGCAATACAAATATGATCTATGCTGATGGGTGTTAATACCTGTTCTGAACAAAAGGGTAAGTATATTGTTCAGTTTGGTTGTGTCTAATTAATACCACAAATTAAATGTTAACAGGGACCATTTGTAAGCATTTTTAAGATAAAAGTAGTTTGGATTGATATACGCTATATATCACAATTTAATGCACAGCTTGCATAATAAAAAATATTTTCTAAAAATAGACATTGGTTTTCAAGTACGTGTAAAATAATGCTTTTTCTGTAGTACTTTTCTTTAATTGATTAAAATGCCATGTAGCACTATATATTTATTAGTTGGGTGCAATTAAATAAAACAACAAATTGCCTGATATACATGGTATGATTGGAAGACTTTAAATGTGCCTTTCATAGGTGGTGTGCAGTTATAAGTTTTGAAGCCAGTAATGAACAGTCTATTTATAATTTTTTTTATAGAAGATTTGAGTTTTTTCTAATTGGGTTTTAATAAAAAAATATGTGAATACTAGGTGAAAGCTGAATAAATTTTCTGTGAAAAAAATGTAAATAGATGCCTAAATGTGATACATTTCTAAAAATAAAGCTTAAAGAGGCAGCTGTAGAAGGTAAGGTGCTGAGTGGCATATCCTTTGGGAGGGGAACTGTTTTAAAGTAGAAATAGCTTCAGAGGCCTTTGAAAACAGGCCAAGTGATAAAGTGTAATGCTGCGTACACACGATCGGACATTCCGACAATGAAATCCTGGGATTTTTTTCAGACGGATATTGGCTCAAGCTTGTCTTGCATACACACAGTCGCACAAATGTTGTCGGAAATTCCGATCGTCAAGAATGCGCTGACGTACAACACGTACAACGGCACTATAAAGAGGAAGTTCAATAGCCAGTGCGCCACACTTTGGGCTCCTTCTGCTAATCTCGTGTTAGTAGAAATTTGGTGAGGATTTGCGATTTTCAGCCTCTTGCTTTTCAGATCGTTACTACTCTTCAGTTTGTGCTTGTGGGTTCGTATCTGTTCTTCAGGGCATGTAGTAATTTTGCATCTGGTTTTGAGTGCGTATTTTTATATTACATATTTGATTTTCAGTGCGTTCTTGTCAGCTTGTTTCTGATTTTCAGTGTGTTCTTGTCAGTTCGTTCTGACCAGCCGACCATTTTGAAGCCATGTTGCGGGCACGTACTCATCGTACAGTTCATGCTGTGCAGGGGCTTGGTGCTGGGGTTCTTACTTTGACCCAAGTCGAGTCCAAGAACAGGGTGAGGAGGAGTTCATGGACGAAGAATTGTTTGCTCCAGCATGACCAATTCTCTCATATGCCTTTGTTGCGGGAGATCTGTGAGAATAATCTTGATGATTTCAGGAATTATCTCCGGATGACAGACCACGTTTTTCACCGATTGTTGGCTTTGCTGTCCCCTTTTATTATGAAGCAGGACACCTGCAGGCGGCAAGCCATCACTCCTGAGCAGAGGCTCGTCGCCACCTTGGTGATGGGGAGAAGACTGCAGGACATCAAGTTCTCGACAGGCATCTCCCCCCAGGCTCTGGGAATCAGTTTTCCTGAGACTTGTTCTGCCATCATTCAGGTCCTGCAGAAGGACTATATTAGGGTATGTTTTACCCCCAAACATTACATTATATGTATTTAAATAAATGTATTTTTGAATTTAAAAATGAAAAATATTTCCTTTAATTTACTGCTTGTGTTTTTTTTAGCTGTCTCCTAGGTTCTCCAATGGGCTTTTTTTTTGGCCATTTTCTTCAATAGTTCCAACATAATTCCTTTGATACATGACGTGACAATCTCTTCTTCAGCTAACTATTATTTATGTTGTGGGTGTGCTACACACACACCTTCTTTTTGTTGTTAATGTATGCAATGCATTAATGATAATAATATTCATCATTTTCAGCACCCTGAATGAATTTTTTGGAGTGACGATAATGGCCTGATTTATGCAAATTATAAAGCACTGTGGGTGTTATTTACGAAAGGAAAATCCACTTTGCACTACAATTGCACTGCAAAAGTGCGCTGAAATTGCACTGAAAGTGCACTTGTAGTGCAAAGTGGATTTGCCTTTAGGAAATAACCCCCATTGTCACTGTAAACACTAGGGATGAGCTTCAAGTTCGAGTCGAACTCATGTTCGACTCGAACATTGGCTGTTCGCAAGTTCGCCGAACAGCGAACAATTTGGGGTGTTCGCGGCAAATTCGAATGCCGCGGAACACCCTTTAAAAGTCTATGGGAGAAATTAAAAGTGCTAATTTTAAAGGCTTATATGCAAGTTATTGTCATAAAAAGTGTTTGGGGACCTGGGTCCTGCCCCAGGGGACATGGATCAATGCAAAAAAAAGTTTTAAAAACGGCCGTTTTTTCAGGAGCAGTGATTTTAATAATGCTTAAAGTCAAACAATAAAAGTGCAATATCCCTTTAAATTTCGTAGCTGGGGAGTGACTATAGTATGCCTGTAAAGGGGTGCATGTTTCCCGTGTTTAGAACAGTCTGACAGCAAAATGACATTTCGAAGGAAAAAAGCCATTTAAAGCTACTCGCCGCTATTGCATTGCCGGTCCGACAATACACATAGAAGTTCATTAATAAAAACGGCATGGGAATTCCCCACAGGGGAACCCCGAACCAAAATTTAAAAAAAAATGACGTGGGGGTCCCCCTAAATTCCATAACAGGCCATTTCACTAAAAAACTGTCAAAAATGTTAAAAATGACAAGAGACAGTTTTTGACAATTCCTTTATTTAAATGCTTCTTCTTTCTTCTTTCTTCTATCTTCCTTCATCTCCTTCTTCTTCTGGTTCTTCTGGCTCTTTTGGTTCTTCCTCCGGCGTTCTCGTCCAGCATCTCCTCCGCGGCGTCTTCTACCTTCTCCTCGGGCCGCTCCGCACCCATGGCATGGGGGAAGGCTCCCGCTCTTCTCTTCATCTTCTTCTCTTCTTCATCTTCTTCTTCATCTTCTTCTTTTCTTCTCTTCTTCATTTTCTTCTCCGGGCCGCTTCGCATCCATGCTGGCATGGAGGGAGGCTCCCGCTGTGTGACGGCGTCTCCTCGTCTGACGGTTCTTAAATAACGGGGGCGGGGCCACCCGGTGACCCCGCCCCCCTCTGACGCACGGTGACTTGACGGGACTTCCCTGTGACGTCACGGGGAATGCCACAGGGAAGTCCCGTCATGTCCCGTGCGTCAGAGGGGGGCGGGGTCACCGGGTGCCTCCCCCCGTTATTTAAGAACCGTCAGACGAGGAGACGCCGTAAGAAAGAGGGAGCCTCCATCCATGCCAGCATGGATGCGGAGCGGCCGGAGAAGAAAATGAAGAAGAGAAGAAGAGAAGAAAAGAAGAAGATGAAGAAGAGAAGAAGATGAAGAGAAGAGCGGGAGCCTCCCCCCATGCCATGGGTGCGGAGCGGCCCGAGGAGAAGAAGATAGAAGACGCCGCAGAGGAGATGCTGGAGGAAGAACCAGAAGAGCCAGAAGAACCAGAAGAAGAAGAAGAAGATGAAGGAAGATAGAAGAAAGAAGAAAGAAGAAGCATTTAAATAAAGGAATTGTCAAAAACTGTCTCTTGTCATTTTTAACATTTTTTACAGTTTTTTAGTGAAATGGTAGGGGTACAAGTACCCCCTTACCATTTCACACAGGGGGGGGTGGGATCTGGGGGTCCCCTTGTTAAAGGGGGCTTCCAGATTCCGATAAGCCCTCCGCCCGCAGACCCCCACAACCACCGGCCAGGGTTGTGGGGATGAGGCCCTTGTCCTCATCAACATGGGGACAAGGTGTTTTGGGTGGCTACCCCAAAGCACCCTTCCAATGTTGAGGGCATGTGGCCTGGTATGGTTCAGGAGGGGGGCCGCTCTCTCGCCCCCCCTCTTTTCCTGCGGCCTGCCAGGTTGCATGCTCGGATAAGGGTCTGGTATGGATTTTTGAGGGGACCCCACGCCGGTTTTTTTTTTTGCGCGGGGTTCCCCTTAAAATCCGTACCAGACCTGAAGGGTCTGGTATGGAATTTAGGGAGACCCCCACATCATATTTTTTTTTAATTTTGGAAGGGGTTCCCCTTAATATCCATACCAGACCTGAAGGGCCTGGTATGGAATTTAGGGGGACCCCCACGTCATTTTTTTTAAAATCTTGGTTCGGGGTTCCCCTGTGGGGAATTCCTATGCCGTTTTTATCAATGAACTTCTATGTGTATTGTCGGACCGGCAATGCAATAGCAGCGAGTAGTTTTAAATGGCTTTTTTCCTTCGAAATCTCATTTTGCTGTCAGACTGTTCTAAACATGGGAAACATTCGCCCCTTCACAGGCATACTATAGACACCCCCAGCTACGAAATTTAAAGGGATATTACACTTTTATTGTTTGACTTTAAGCATTATTAAAATCACTGCTCCTGAAAAAATAGCCGTTTTTAAAACTTTTTTTGCATTGATCCATGTCCCCTGGGGCAGGACCCAGGTCCCCAAACACTTTTTATGACAATTACTTGCATATAAGCCTTTAAAATTAGCACTTTTTATTATTCATGTTCGTGTCCCATAGACTTTAATAGTGTTTGCGTGTTCGAACAAACTTTTTTCCTGTTCGCATGTTCTGGTGCGAACCGAACAGGGGGGTGTTCGGCTCATCCCTAGTAAACACCAACTTAACCACTTGAGCCCCGGACCATTATGCTGCCTAAGGACCAGAGGTCTTTTTCCAATTTGGCACTGCGTTGCTTTAACTGCTAATTGCGCGGTCATGCAATGCTGTACCCAAACGAAATTTGCGTCCTTTTCTTCCCACAAATAGAGCTTTCTTTTGATGATATTTGATCACCTCTGCGGTTTTTATTTTTTGCGCTATAAACGGAAAAAGACCGAAAATTTTGAAAAAAAATGATATTTTCTACTTTTTGTTATAAAAAAAATCCAATAAACTAAATTTTAGTCATACATTTAGGCCAAAATGTATTCGGCCACATGTCTTTGGTAAAAAAAATGTCAATAAGCGTATATTTATTGGTTTGCGCAAAAGTTATAGCGTCTACAAACTAGGGTACATTTTCTGTAATTTACACAGCTTTTAGTTTATGACTGCCTATGTCATTTCTTGAGGTGCTAAAATGGCAGGGCAGTACAAAACCCCCCCAAATGACCCCATTTTGGAAAGTAGACACCCCAAGGAAATTGCTGAGAGGCATGTTGAACCCATTGAATATTTATTTTTTTTGTCCCAAGTGATTGAAAAATGACAAAAAAAAAAAAAAATATTTACAAAAAGTTGTCACTAAATGATATATTGCTCACACAGGCCATGGGCCTATGTGGAATTGCACCCCAAAATACATTCAGCTGTTTCTCCTGAGTATGGGGATACCACATGTGTGGGACTTTTTGGGAGCCTAGCCGCGTACGGGGCCCCGAAAACCAATCACTGCCTTCAGGATTTCTAAGAGTGTAAATTTATGATTTCACTCTTCTCTGCCTATCACAGTTTCAGAGGCCATGGAATGCCCAGGTGGCACAAAACCCCCCAAAATGACCCCATTTTGGAAAGTAGACACCTCAAGCTATTTGCTGAGAGGCATATTGAGTCCATGGAATATTTTATATTTTGACACAAGTTGCGGGAAAGTGACACATTTTTTTTTTTTCATAAAGTTGTCACTAAATGATATATTGCTCACACAGGCCATGGGCATATGTGGAATTGCACCCCAAAATACATTCAGCTGCTTCTCCTGAGTATGGGGATACCACATGTGTGGGACTTTTTGGGAGCCTAGCCGCGTACGGGACCCCGAAAACCAATCACTGCCTTCAGGATTTCTAAGGGTAAAAATTTTTGATTTCACTCTTTACTGCCTATCACAGGTTCGGAGGCCATGGAATGCCCAGGTGGCACAAACCCCCCCCAAATGACCCCATTTTGGAAAGTAGACACCCCAAGCTATTTGCTGAGAGGCATGGTGAGTATTTTGCAGCTCTCATTTGTTTTTGAAAATGAAGAAAGACAAGAAAAAACATTTTTTTTTTTCTTTTTTCAATTTTCAAAACTTTGTGACAAAAAGTGAGGTCTGCAAAATACTCACTATACCTCTCAGCAAATAGCCTGGGGTGTCTACTTTCCAAAATGGGGTCATTTGGGGGGGTTTTGTGCCACCTGGGCATTCCATGGCCTCCGAAACTGTGATAGGCAGTGAAGAGTGAAATCAAAAATTCACGCCCTTAGAAAGCCTGAAGGCGGTGCTTGGTTTTCGGGGTCTCGTACGCGGCTAGGCTCCCAAAAAGTCTCACACATGTGGTATCCCCGTACTCAGGAGAAGCAGCAGAATGTATTTTGGGGTGTAATTTCACATATTCCCATGGCATGTTTGAGCAATATATCATTTAGTGACAACTTTGTGCAAAAAAAAAAAAAAAAAAAAAAAATTAGTCTCTTTCCCGCAACTTGTGTCGCAATATAAAATATTCCATGGACTCGACATGACTCTCAGCAAATAGCTTGGGGTGTCTACTTTCCAAAATGGGGTCATTTAGGGGGGTTTTGAACTGTCCTGGCATTTTATGCACAACATTTAGAAGCTTATGTCACACATCACCCACTCTTCTAACCACTTGAAGACAAAGCCCTTTCTGACACTTATTGTTTACATGAAAAAGTTATTTTTTTTTGCAAAAAAATTACTTTGAACCCCCAAACATTATATATTTTTTTAAAGCAAATGCCCTACAGATTAAAATGGTGGGTGTTTCATTTTTTTTTTTTCACACAGTAATTGCGCAGCGATTTTTCAAACGCATTTTTTGGGGAAAAAACACACTTTTTTAAATTTTAATGCACTAAAACACACTATATTGCCCAAATGTTTGATGAAATAAAAAAGATGATCTTAGGCGGAGTACATGGATACCAAACATGACATGCTTTAAAATTGCGCACAAACGTGCAGTGGCAACAAAATAAATACATGTTTAAAAGCCTTTAAAAGCCTTTACAGGTTACCACTTTAGATTTACAGAGGAGGTCTACTGGAAAAATTACTGCACTCGATCTGGCCTTCGCGGTGATACCTCACATGCATGGTGCAATTGCTGTTTACGTTTGACGACAGACCGCCGCTTGCGTTCGCCTTAGCGCGAGAGCAGGGGGCGACAGGGGTGCTTTTTTTTTTTTTTTTTTTTTTTTTTCTTAATTATTTTTTTGCTTTTTTAATCTTACTTTTAAACTGTTCCTTTCATATTTTTTTTTTTTAATCATTTTTATTGTTATCTCGGGGAATGTAAATATCCCCTATGATAGCAATAGGTAGTGACAGGTACTCTTTTTTGAAAAAATTGGGGTCTATTAGACCCTAGATCTCTTCTCTGCCCTCAAAGCATCTGACCACACCAAGATCGGTGTGATAAAATGCTTCCCCAATTTCCCAATGGCGCTATTTACATCCGGCGAAATCTGAGCCATGAAATGCTCGTAGCTTCCGGTTTCTTAGGCCATAGAGATGTTTGGCGCCACTCTGGTCTCTGATCAGCTCTATGGTCAGCAGGCTGAATCACCGGCTGCATTCTCAGGTTCCCTGTTGAGACAGGAGAGCCAGAGAAAAACACGGAAGACGGTGGGGGGGGGCATTCCCTCCCACGGCTTGTAAAAGCAGTCTAGAGGCTAATTAGCCGCTAGGATTGCTTTTACATGAAAGCCGACCGCTGGCTGAAAAGAATGATACCAAGATGATACCTAAACCTGCAGGCATCATTCTGGTATAACCACTCAAAGTCGTGCATGGCGTACCTGAAGACAAAAAAATGGTTAACAATGGTTAACAATAAAGCACAGTAAACAGTAAAGTATAAATAATTACATACCTGAAAAACAAACATGATAAAACATAATAACAATAACAATAACAATAAAACATTGCAGAATAGAATACAGTAAAAAAAAAAGAGCAGAACAATAGAGAGAGAATAGAGAGAGAGAGAACAATAAAACGACAACTATTTTTTTTTATTTTATATATATTTTTTTTTTTACACTTTTTTTGTAACTAACTTTTCTAACTGTAACCGGTTCCAGGTTCAGGTCTCTCAAAATGCGATGGCATCTTGGGAGACCCTGTGAAAGTGTGTCTAGTCTGTGGAATGCTGTACCCTACGCTAATACTCAACTAGTGCATGGTAGCGTTCAAAACATTCACCAATGTAAAGACCAGGATTGTCAGGACAGGAGGGACAATAATAGCGGGTGTCACGCCTATATCCGCGCTTGCTGCAGACACAACATCTTTTTTGGGGGGTTCACTGGGTAGGGGTACTCGGGAGGACATAAAAATGCCTCTCATGCAGCCGACTGCATTTGGTTGGGGATGTGAATGGGGGAAGTACGGGCGCTGCAGAAGCGGTGGGTTCCCAATTAGGATTGGCGAATGCAGCAGGAACGGCATTATGGGCACGACGGGCCTGTGTTTGTCTTTTTGGAGTCAGCGGGACACTACTTGTGCTTGCCACCTCACCAGCTTGAACTGCACTTATGGGACTCGCCACGTCACCAAGTGTTACTGCAGTGCTGGTTTGACTACGACCGGGATGTACTACGCCGCTGGCGCTTGCCAGTTCCCCAAAACGCTGCCAAAAAAACTGTTAGCGATCGCAGGGATCAGGCCTGACTCTGCGAACGCTGCAGTTATGCGTTTAGAGTTTTGTAAGTGACAGTGATCGATCGATACTGCACTTGGGTGGGCTGGGCCGGGCCGGGCGGAGGGGCAAAACGCAGGTGCTAGCAGGTATCTGGGCTGATCCCGCTAACACTGCGTTTTTGGGAACCCTAAACTGCTGGGGACGCTAGTATAGATCTGATCGGATCAGATATTGATCCGTTCAGATACTATACCACTAAGGGAGGTGTACGCTGCGTGCGTGGGTGTTAGCGGTACTGGCGCTAACCTGACGCTGCCTGGGGCTGGTGCTTGCCAGTTCACCAAAACGCTACCAAAAAAACTGTTAGCGATCGCAGGGATCAGGCCTGACTCTGTGAACGCTGCAGTTATGCGTTTAGTGTTCTGTAAGTGACAGTGATCGATCGATACTGCACTTGGGTGGTCTGGGCTGGGCCGGGCGGAGGGGCAAAACGCAGGTGCTAGCAGGTATCTGGGCTGATCCCGCTAACACTGCGTTTTTGGGAACCCTAAACTGCTGGGGACGCTAGTATAGATCTGATCGGATCAGATATTGATCCGATCAGATACTATACCACTAAGGGAGGTGTACGGTGCGTGCGTGGGTGTTAGCGGTACTGGCGCTAACCTGACGCTGCCTGGGGCTGGTGCTTGCCAGTTCACCAAAATGCTACCAAAAAAACTGTTAGCGATCGCAGGGATCAGGCCTGACTCTGCGAACGCTGCAGTTATGCGGTTAGTGTTTTGTAAGTGTCAGTGATCGATCGATCGATACTGCACTTGGGTGGGCTGGGCTGGGCCGGGCAGAGGCGCAAAACGCAGGTGCTAGCAGGTATCTGGGCTGATCCCGCTAACACTGCGTTTTTGGGAACCCTAAACTGCTGGGGACGCTAGTATAGATCTGATCGGATCAGATATTGATGCGTTCAGATACTATACCACTAAGGGAGGCGTATGCTGCGTGCGTGGGTGTTAGCAGTACTGGCGCTAATCTGACGCTGCCTGGGGCGACGCATATCACCGCCGGGTGATCAGGGGGCTAAACCTTTATTCGGTAATAAACGGCGGGTGCCCTGACACTATAAAAAATAAACAAACTAACCAGCGTCAACCGTAACAGTTATACGGTGATCAGTGGTGAAAGGGTTAACTAGGGGGCAATCAAGGGGTTAAAACATTTATTAGGTAGTATATGGGGGTCCCTGACGCTATAAAACGCTGACGGCGAACCTAAATATTTACCTCACTAACTAGCGTCACCAGCGACACTAATACAGCGATCAGAAAAATGATCGCTTAGTGACACTGGTGACGGGGGGTGATCAAGGGGTTAAAACTTTATTAGGGGGGGTTAGGGGGGTACCCTAGACCTACAGGGGGCTAACCCTAATTGTCCCAACACTGTAACTGTCACAAACTGACACTATGCAGTAATCAGAAAAAAAAAAAAAAAAACTGCTGGTGTCAGTTTGTGACGGGGGGGGGGGGGGTGATTGGGGGGGGATCGGGGGGCGATCGGGGGGGGGGGATCGGGGTGTAATGTGTGCCTGGCATGTTCTACTGTGTGTGTGTGTGTTGGTGCAGTCACTCACTTGTCGTCTCTCCTCGGGCCGGAACGGAAACTACCGACCCGAGGGGAGATGACATCATTTCCTTTGCTGCTGTTTAGCATACAGCAGCAAAGGAGTGTTCCCATTGGCCGGCGGCGATCGCGAGGGGGGGGCCACGAACGGATGGCCTCCCCCTCGTCTCCGATCGCCGGGGGACAAAACAGGACCGCCTCGGGCGGCGGGGGGGGGGGGGTCCGATCGGACCCCCCACCCGCGGAAGGCAAATCACGTACCCTGTACGTGATTTTGCCTGTCCGTGCCGCCTTGCCGACGTACATCGGCGTGAGGCGGTCGTCAAGTGGTTAAGCAAAAAACTGCTATTGAGCATTGAAATAAGCAAAAAACTGCTATTGAGCATTGAAAGAAGAAGCCACACATTGTTGAGTAGAATTGTTTTTACTATTCACATGTACATTTAGAAAAGGGTTTTTTTAACAAACCAACATATTTTGTAAGTTTTTTTTTAGGGACAGTAGAAATATCCTTTTCTGTGGTAAACAGGCTTGTTTTTCAAAACATAAAACAATACACAAAAAACACTAAATTCAGGAACTTACAAAGTTCAACTTTGATAAATTGAAGGCAATATCAGACATTAGTATGTCCAAACTGTGCTGATCTTGCCTTCATCAGATTGGGTGATCTCACCCCTGTGAAAGCCAAATTTTGAAGATGCACACAAATTGAGAGTCAAAATGGGGATTTCCCTCCTGATCCCATGCCTAATGTCAACATGTGCTAGCTCCCATTATGGGGGATCAATGGACGTGTTTTGGGGGTGCAACCCCTTTCTCTCAGCTACTTTAGTTGTTAGGAAGGGGTTGCACCCACAAAACGTGTACCTTGATATCCCGTGATGGCAGATAGCACATGTTGACACACTGTGTACATCTTCAAAATTTGGCTTTCAACATTTTTTAGAAAAGTTCTAATAAAAATAAAAAAAATATAAAATTTTGTTGTGTTTTATATTCTGCCTAAAATATCAATGATGTTTTTGAGTCTTTTTTCAACATCATAGATGTCTTCCTTGATCTTCTGTAAATCTTGATTACACACCATGATCTCCCCGATGAGGACGTGTGCACTTGCACTTGTGAAATGAGATTCTTCTTCCACAACATCCACATCACCTAAAATAAAAAACACACCATGCATTAGAAATATGCAGGCATACATCTATTACCTGAAGCTGTGGTCTCAGATACTCGTACCTGTTGTGGTCACTATTTCGCCCACTTCATAAACATCTCCTTCCTCCACATCCTCAGGTTGTGGTTTTGGGATTTCCCCTTCTTTAGGAGGTTGGGGGTCCCTGGTGTCCTCTGACGTCCTGATTCTTTTCTCCCCTATTTGAATAAAATAAAGGTATACTTAGCACACAGATATTTGAGGCAAGAAATAGGAATATGAAACATTGCTTGGAAGTGTCGTACAATTGTTGGTTTTGGCAGAGTTCCAAGCTGAAGACATGATTTTTTCCCTTTATTAAAGCTGAATACTTTTTGGGTAAAGTTTCACACATGAAGACATCCCTAGTATCCTCTGGAGCACCTGTCTGGGACACCCTAAAAAGTTTGTTCTGGTGTCCCACACTAGTGCTCCTGCGTCCAGATGTGTAAACAGCTGCTGAGTGTCCTCTCCTTTCACTGAATCAAGTTTGCATAGCATTCTAGTTAGAAAACCCATCTAGACAACAATGTACTAAACTTCTTTTAATACAAATAGGCCTGAACAAATGTAGTTAACCTGCACATGGCAAAAACATCGTATTAGTGGGCGAATGAACAATTTTTACTATGAACGATTACTGTGCCCACTAACCTGAAACTTGCCATTTTAAACTGTACAACAGTAAAGAAAACCACATGGAGCAGCACGAACGTAATAAGAAGAATAGGAACACATGACAAAATAGTTACTTTTTTGCAGCACTCTCTTGATTCTTCTGTACTGATCCTGCTCTCTCAATTTGAGGTCTGACCATCGTTTCCTCAGTTGATCCTTGGATCGCCGTATCCCAAAATTCTTATGCAGACTTTTCACAACTTTAGTCATGATCTTGGCCTTTCTGACATTTGGGTTTGGGTAAGGTCCATGCTTCCCATCATAGTCGGCCCTCTTCAAGATGTCCACCATCTCCACCATCTCTATAAAGGACATATTAGAGGCCTTAAATCTCCTCCAGGATCGGGACGTTCGTGGCCAGGCTTTCATCATTGCTGCTGTCTTCATGCACCAGTTATCTCTCCGCCATGTGCTCTCCCACTGCGCTGAAAGACAAGGGGCGGGAAATATACTATAAAGAAGGTCAGGGGCGGGCGGAGTTTCACGCATGCGCAGTGTATATAAAGTGTAACACGCGTGCGTCGTACGTACGATCTGTGAGTGGAGGACGGAGTAGCGGAAGCACCGATCATTCTAACGAAGGTACAATTTTAACTTAGGGGATCAGTGGCCTATACTGCTTAGAGATTGAGGCCTATATTGGGACAAGATTATGCAAGTTTAGTATAATTAGTGTTTGTCTTGTGTTGTGTCTTGCAGAGAAAATGGATCGATTCAACGATCATGATTTCCTCCCCCAATTCATTGATTTGTACAGAAAGCTGCCCTGTCTGTGGCAGACAAAACACCTCTTTTACAAATCGACTAAAGAGGAAGGCAGCGCTGGATACATTGTTGGAATTTGTGAAGCCACAGATCCCCACAGCAGACATGAACTATTTGAAGTGCAAAATTGGTGGCATGAGGAGCACATATAATAGGGAGCGCAAGAATGTCCAGGGTTCCCAGAGATCAGGAGCAGCAGCAGATGACATTTATGTACCCAGGCTGTGACAGACTGTGATTTCTTTCAGACCAGACTGAAATCAGGCCATCACTCTCAATCCTTCCTTCCACTCTTCCTTCCACCCCAGCTGAGGCTTCTGACATCCAACCTGGGCCTTCCACCCAGGAAAAAGATGTGGAGGAGTCCAGCTTGAGTCCGGTATAGCATTGTTCAACATATTTCTCAAAATTGTGTGTGATTGATGAACAATAAACTAAAACTATGTCCCTTTTTCATACACACAAAATCTTCAGCCAGGAGGAGGCTGTAGAAAGTTGCAGCTAGGAGGTGGCAGGGGAAAGTGGCAGCCAGGAGGTGGCGGGGTAAGTGTCAGCCAGAAGGTGGCGGGGGTAAGTGTCAGCCAGGAGGTGGCCAGGCCCAGTAGCCTGACCGAATCCCAGGTCCCTCCCCTCCACCTTCAACAAAAAAGGCCCAGGAAGGGGAGGAGCATAGAGGAGTCAGCACTTGGGTTAATTTGTCAGGCTTCTGCGGTTCTCAGAACCCCCACCAGTCTTCTGGAGGCCTATGCCTGCATGGCTGCCAACAAAATGCAGGAAATGGAGGTGGGCCAATGCCTCTTTTGTGATGAACTGATATATATGGCCCTAAATAAGGGGTTGAGGGGCGAAATCACAAGCAAAACCCACCTGTGTGAGTTGGACCATCCTCCTCCTCCACCTCTTGCCACAACTCCAACACCAGAGCCACAGCCTGGAAGCAAGCGTGGAAGCAAACGTGTAAGGAAGACAAGAGAGTGATGGCCCGGGTTCGGTCTGGTCTGGCAAAAGACGCAGGCTGTGGTAAGACCATAGCCTGGGGACATATATGTCATCGGCTGCTGTTTCTGATCTCTCGGAGTCCTGGACCAGATTGTGCTCCCTATTAGATGGACTCCTCAGACTCCCAATTTTGCCTGTCAAAAAGTTGTTGTGTGCCCTGGGGTACAAAGGCTTCGCTAATTTCACCAGTTTATCCAGCGTTGCCTTCCTCTTTATTTTGTTATGACCCCTAATGCCGCGTACACACGAGCGGACATTACGGCGGACTTTGCCCGGCGGACTTTTCGACGTACTTTCCGACGGACTTTGTGAATGAACGGACTTGCCTACACACAATCCACCAAAGTCCGTCGAATTCGTACATGATGACGTACGACCGGACTAAAACAAGGAAGTTCATAGCCAGTAGCCAATAGCTGCCCTAGCGTGGCTTTTTGTCCGTCGAACTAGCATACAGACGGCGGACTTTTCGACCGGACTCGATTTCAACGGATAAATTTAAAACAAGTTTCAAATCTAATTCCGTCGAACTTTTGAGAAAACAAAGTCCGCTGGAGCCCACACACATCGAATTGTCCGACGAAATCCAGTCCGCCGGGCAAAGTCCGCCGTAATGTCCGCTCGTGTGTACGCGGCATAATAAATGTATGTATTTTTTCTTAAATCATTGGCTATGTGTTATAATTAAAAAAGGACAGTTTGGTTGTGAGTAGGCAGGTATATTTCAAAAAGACAATGTAAAATTAACAAGGGACACCAACACCAACCAACCTCCTTGAGGTTAAAAAATACAAGATAATAGTGGTGTTGTGGTAACTTGACACACAAAGCGAAAAAAATATGGAGATCACTAGAAAAAAAAACAGGAGATCTTGATTTACAAAAAAAGAGATTACTAAAAGGAGATTATTATAAACAAAAATTAAAAACATTATTCTGGAGATCTGGTGAAAAAAATTTTTTATTCATGAGATCACAAGAAATAAGAAAGAAATTAGTTTGTCAGAAATCTGTGTGAATATCAGCTGCAAAACAACTTCATTATTTTAGCATTATAAAGAAGAAGAGAATGCGCTGCATTGAAAGATTACAAAATTTGCAGCGTGACCGATCGCTTCCGTCTCGTACTTGATTCAGAGCATGCGTGGAATCTTGTGCGTCAGAATTGTGTACACACGGTCAGAATTTCTGACAACGGATTTTGTTGTCAGAAAATTTGAGAACCAGCTCTCAAATTTTTGTTGGCGGAAATTTCAACAAAAAATGTCCGATGGAGCCTACATGCGGTCGGAATTTCTGACAAAAAGCTCCCATTGAACATTTATTGTTGGAAAATCTGATCGTGTGTGCGCAGCATAAGTCAAAATATAATTGGTAATAAAATGCTGGTAATAGGTGTGATCAGGAAAACAGATTGAAAATAAAGGAAAGCAGGGATGCAAAATATGCGGATTATTAGGGAAACGTAAGTCGGTAGGAAAAGATTTGTTGAGGCGTGGCAAAAGAGTAATGCCCGTACACACGATCGGAAATTCGGCCAGCAAAAGACCGATGAGAGCTTTTAGTCGGAAAATGCGACTGTGTGTATGCTCAATCAGACTTTTGCTGGCGGAATTCCAGCCAGCAAAAGATTGAGAGCATGTTCTTAATTTTTCGGTTGGAAAAAGTTCCGATTGGAAATTCCGATCGTCTGTAGCAATTCCGACGCAGAAAATTCCTACACATGCTCGGAAACAATTCGACACACGCTCGGAAGCATTGAACTTCATTTTCTCAGCTCGTCATAGTGTTATACGTCACCGCGTTCTTGACGGTTGAAAGTTCAGCGAACTTTCGTGTGACCGTGTGTATGCAAGCCAAGCTTGAGCGGAATTCCGTCGGAAAAACCATCCAAGATTTTTCAGATGGAAATTCCGCTCGTGTGTACGCGGCATTATACAAAAACTCAAGGAAATAAAGACTGAGAAGATAGAAGAGAACACCTAAAGCTGTAACAAGTCCTCAAAAAAATATATATATTTTTTTTTCTTAACAAAAAAGCCCAAACCTTACTGTCTCCGATATAAGCTGAATGAAAGGCTTTTCACTGTGCATAGTTACAGGGTCCACCTGAAAGGAATGTTGGCTCTGCACTAATGAGTAGGCCCTGTGATTACCCTTGTATTGAATTGTATTGTAACTGTACTATCAGGGGCGGGCTGGGCCGGGGGGGCAGGGATGCAATTTCCCCCCAGGCCGCTCTGATTCCCAGTAAAAAGGCTGATGTACTGCCAGCTGGGAAATGAGCATGTGCAGTTGGCCGAGTGTTACTGCTCGGGTGACTCCAGAGGGAGGCTGGCAGGGCTGGATAACAGCCCAGAAGCTGCAGGAACGTTTGTGCTGTGAGCGGACATCTGTCCTGTCACGGTGCTGTTCCCGGCTTCAGAGCTGACAGTCTGTGTCCATTCAGACTGAGCACAGCCAAATGGAAGAGGGTGGATCCACTCTGCCTCCTCCAGCCCCCTCTCTCACTGTGCCCGCCCACACTCCGGGCAGCCTGTGTGCTGCTTCTGTGAATAGAACGTGTGGGCGGGAATGTTCAAACTGTGATCCCTCGGTGATCTGTATGGGATGCTCTGGAAGCTGATAACTGAGCCTAAGCCTTCTGCCTGCTGGGTCCTTCCTTTCAAGTGAGTAATCTGTGACTGGCCTCTCTCCCTTCTCTCCCCCCTCTCTCCCAAATTCCTCTTCCCCCTCTCTCTGCAGATAAGGAAGTTTCTTTCAGCAGCCTGTGCAGTACCTGCTCCTATGTACTATGTAGTGATCTCACTGTCTTCCTACATGTCCCATAGACTTCTATTAGTTTGCACATTTTTGCTGCATTTTCTGAAAGTGCACAAAAATGGCTGCATGCTGCATCTTTGGTGCGCTATAAAAAAGAACTACAGGAAAAACGCACAACCTAAAAGAAGCCTATGGGACTGCGGCTAAGGAAAACTGTACTGCGGCCAAACCATGGCACACCAGTGTGTGCTCAAAGGCTTGTACACACTTGCAGCAGGCACTGCCACTCTGAAAAGTGATCAATGCTCAGGTCACTTTTGCTCATGCTCAGCGGCTCCAACCAGAGCTGTTTTTTTTTTGTTCAACTCGCTGGATTGAGCAAAAAAAAAAAACTAGTGCTGTGTACAAGGCTTTACTATGTTAATAAAGGAATCAAGCAATTTTCTTGAGTAGTGGTCTCTTTGTGTGTGGACAATTTGGAGCGATGTCTCTCTCTGTCAGTGGTGGCTGGTGCTCAAAATGTTTTTTGGGGGGGGGGTGCAAACTAAAAAATACTGGAAAAAAAACATCAATTGCAGCTTCATTCTGGCATTAAATGCAGCCACTGTGCCATCAATTGCAGCCTCACTGTGCCCATCAATTGCAACCTCACCATGCCCATCAATTGCAGCCTCACTATGCCCATAAATTGCAGCCACTGTGCCCCATCAAATGCAGCCTCACTGTGCCCATCAAATGCAGCCACTGTGCCCATCAAATGCAGCCACTGTGCCCATCAATTGCAGTCACTGTGCCCATTAATTGCAGCCTCACTGTGCCCATCAAATGCAGCCACTGTGCCCATCAAATGCAGCCAATGTTACCCCCCTGTCAGCATTTAACCAGCACCCCACCTCGCCCGCTGTCTGACCGGCACTTACCCCATCTTGTTGGTGGGTCAGGCAGGGAGTGATGGCGGGGAGCTGTCGGACAGGCAGCAGCTCCTGTGTTCTCTATGTTTCCTCCATGCTTTTTCTCCTGCTAGACATCCAATTGGAGCGCCTTTCCTTTCAGCCAATTAGGTGACAGGTATCAGACCCGCTCTTCCTGACTGGCAGAGAGGCGGTTCAGTGTTAGAAAAGCAAATATTCATTTGCTTTTCTAACACACCCGGGTGGGCTCTGAGCACAATGCCACCCTATTTTGAAGCCTATTGGAGCCTCTGGTCAAGCTGCCTGAGGTGAGGTTGGGAGCAGTGAATGAATTAGGACATATGTGTGTCATGGGAGCATGAGCCAGCAGCAGAGGAGGAGATCACATCCTTAAATCTCAGCCAGGGTTCATGCTGGGACTTGTAGTCCTTTACTTTTGGGGATGTGACACCTCAAAAGTGAAGGACTAAAGGTCCCAGCATGAACCCCTCAGAGCTTAGGATGTGTCACACACCCCTGCCCCCCCAACTAGTGAAGGACTACTTGGTCCCACTGTCCCAGCTTAAACCCCTCAGAGCTGAGGATGTGTCACCCACCCCCAATTAGTGAAGGACTACAGGGCACAGCATGAACCCGTAGATTAATGCTGGGACTTGTAGTCCGTCACTAGTTGCGGAGGGGGGGGTCAGGTCCTCATCTCTGAGGGATTCATACAGGGACTTGCTTGCAATTTAGCTCCTGAAGGCCATCGTAGTACAAGTCCCCCACAGGCCCTGGAGGGCCAAATTGTCCTCCCTGCCCCCCCCCACCTTTGTGATCATGAAAAACCTTAGAGATCGTTTTCCCGATCCATCACTTTGCCACCACCAGTTCTATGGGCCACTTGACTGGACTTCCCCCCCAGGCCTAAGGCTGCCAGCCCTCCCTGTGTACTATCTCTTTCCGTAAAGTAAAGTGCTGCTCAAACTGTTGGCGCTTTAAAATCCTGAGTAATAGTAATAATAATACCAACTTTCCAATGAATCTTGTTATGTTTCACTATCATGCCTCCACTGTGGCCATATTTGGTCTGTAATATAAGCGCCACCTACTTCCTTTGTTTACAAAATTGGGGATTCACGGATATTAAATAAATGGGGTGAGGTGACATCCATTGACAGGAAGGAATCTGTCATATATAGCAGCAGACAAATTCCTTGAGATCATCCATACTATTGAATAGGATGCCTGACTCTTTCTACTAAATTAGGGAAATCACAAGTTATCTAGAAATGTATGCAAACCAGCTTACTGAATGTTTATTTAAAAAGGAAAAAACACTTTTTTTATTTCCCTTGCACATGATTCAATTTTAAAAGTTACATAGTACATAAATAATCATGTTCAAAACAGCCATTAGTTCAAACAAAAAAAACACAAATAAAAAAAAAAATTAGAAACCTGTATATACAGAACAGTTGATGGAGAAGAAGGTAAAAACGTGATGAAACATTGTCTAATTTGTTCCAGTAGGGTAAAAAGGTTTCCCAATCTCCTTCAGAAATTGGATATTCCTTGGATCAACAAGCTATGCTGTTATTGGGAGGTATGAAAACATAGCCTTCCAGCTCTTGGGACAGTCGTTTAAGCACAAGCAGCCCAGTGAATGTTGCAGGGACAGGCTGAACTCATTAGTGATTATTATTTACACAGATGGTAGCCACCACCATGTGTTTCAACTAAAACACTCACTATTCATCCACTATTGCATCCACTTTTGTAATTTTTTACTTTTAAGAAATGTCTGTAATGCTTGCTGCCATGTCCAGACAGGGATGTTACTGAATTTACACTACAGCAGCTCTTCACAGAGGCATAGCTCTTTAATTGCCATTTAAAACATTTAGATATTCATATTTAATGATTTTTAAGTATTGTTTTAATGAAAATAAAAATGGTGCTGTAAATATTACAAAGCAGACATAAGTAACAGTAAAACAAAAGGGAGGGTGTCATAGATCCAATTCCACCCAATCAAAGAGTCTGAGGGATGGGTGATGGGTGTGTTAGAGAGCATTTTTTATGCTAATCTGACACCCTTATTGACAGATTGTCAGGTGCTGGTAAGGAGACCGAGATTCTAAGAGGGCTCCCCTTGTGGCTAAGCACAGCGTGCCCCTGGTGTTGGGAACAGGAAGTGCTGTGCTCAAAGAAGCATGGTTTTGCCAGGTGCTTGCTTGTAGTCTGTGAGCTGATCACAGAGGGGTGACTGCAGAAGGCTGGTAGCAATAGCTGTACTTGCGATGCTTGTAAGGAGAGAAACCAGGAGCCAGACCAAAGGTCATACAGGGTAAATCAGTCCAGAAGCATAAACAGGGGCAAGCCGAAGTCATACACAGGAGACAGGACACAATGAGCCATCTCCCCTCCGCTGTCTTCCCCAGCAATGTCTTGCGGCGGCCTAGTCGCGCTGCAAGAGGTCTACACGGACCTTCCAGATGAATCTCAGGATGAAATGGGCTTCTCAGCACATCCTCATTCCCCCACACTTGATCCAGGGACAGATCCCCTCACGAGCAGCCCCGCCAAAGCCAGGATGCGGATGGATGCTCCGCACCCATGGCCGCCATTACCGCTACTCGAGTCCCAGACCTTCAATTCATTCAGCTCCAACCAGGCCCTGCACAGCTCAATGGCGTTTTTCCCCACCACGGGACAACCAGTAATAGACACTACTCTTAAAGACATGCTCGTGTCATTGCAGTCATCACTAATGACAGACCTGTCCTCTTTATTTCATAAAATCTCCACTGACAGCATCATATGGACAGGAGGGTCACTAAAATTGAGGCAGGCATGACTGAATGCACTACTACGGTAAATGATCTAATTGACACATTTGAGGAAGTCAGAGATGAACAAGAATGGGTGAGGCCAAGCTGGCCGACTTAGAAGACTGCTCGAGATGCAATAACGTCAAACTGAGGGGGGTCCCAGAGTCAGTCCCCCCATCAGATCTACCTAAATATGCAAGGGACCTCATGCACACTATTCTGCCTGACGAATCCCCCAGAGACATCATCATTGACAGGATTCACAGAATCGCTAAACCATCTCACCTATCAGCTTCTGTCCCAAGAGATGTACTCATGCGAGTTCATTTCTTCCACGTCAAGGAGAGAATGATGTCAGAAGCTAGATCCAAGCACCCCTTCCCCGTCCATATGAGGGAGTCCAGATTTTTCCAGATCTCTCAAAATATGCACTGCTCAAAGAAGCATGGTTTGCCAGGTGCTTGCTTGTAGTCAGATGAGCTGATCACAGAGGGGTGACTGCAGAAGGCTGGTAGCAATAGCTGTACTTGCGATGCTTGGTAAGGAGAGAAACCAGGAGCCAGACCAAAGGTCATACAGGGTAAATCAGTCCAGAAGCATTAACAGGGGCAAGCCAAAGTCATACACAGGAGACAGGACACAAACAAGCCATCTCCCCTCCGCTGTCTTCCCCCAGCGCCAGCAGCAATGTCCCGCAAGAGGATGGGAGACTATAAACCAAGAAAACTGACATCTTTCATGTTTCCCCCAGAGGACAAGGTCAGTACTCCACAAGATGGCGGCGGCCTAGCCGCGCTGCAAGAGGCCTACACGGACCTTCCAGACGAATCCCAGGATGAAATGGGCTTCTCAGCACATCCTCCTTCCCCTCACTTGATCCAGGGACAGATCCCCTCACGAGCAGCCCCGCCAAAGCCAGGATGCGGATGGATGCTCCGCACCCACGGCCGACATTACCGCTACTCGAGTCCCAGACCTTCAATTCATTCAGCTTCAACCAGGCCCTGCACAGCTCAATGGCGTTTTTCCCCACCACGGGACAACCAGTAATAGACACTACTCTTAAAAGACATGCTCGTGTCATTGCAGTCATCACTAATGACAGACCTGTCCTCTTTATTTCATAAAATCTCCACTGACAGGCATCATATGGACAGGGGGGTCACTAAAATTGAGGCAGGCATGACTGAATGCACTACTACGGTAAATGATCTAATTGACACATATGAGGAAGTCAGGGATGAACAAGAAATGGGTGAGGGCCAAGCTGGCCGACTTAGAAGACTGTTCGAGATGCAATAACGTCAAACTGAGGGGGGTCCCAGAGTCAGTCCCCCCATCAGATCTACCTAAATATGCAAGGGACCTCATGCACACTATTCTGCCTGACGCATCCCCCAGAGACATCATCATTGACAGGATTCACAGAATCGCTAAAACCGTCTCACCTATCAGCTTCTGTCCCAAGAGATGTACTTATGCGAGTTAATTTCTTCCACGTCAAGGAGAGAATGATGTCAGAAGCTAGATCCAAGGCACCCCTTCCCCATCCATATGAGCGAGTCCACATTTTCCAGATCTCTCAAAATATGTACTGCAACTCAGGAGAAACCTAAACCCCATCACGAAAGGTCTTCACAACCACAAGATGCAGTATAAATGGAGGTATCCTGCTACCCTTCTCATTGCCAGGAATGGCACCAAACACACTGTGAATGTGCTACAAAAAGGTATGCAGCTACTGGATGAATAGGGCATCATCCTCGAACCTCCCAAGGAAGCAGATCCATCCCTACAGCAAAGCAGATCCTCCACGTCTCGTCGCTCCTAAGGTCCTAAGAATCCATGAGTACACTTTTTATCTGCCCGGTCGGGCCTAAAGCCGCAACATACCTTTCTCCCTCACAGTTTCAGGCTCTATTTACAGCCATCTTCAGTTAATAACTGTTTCCCCCACAGCGGCATAGCTGATATCAGCTTCTAGTTTACTTGCGCCGCCCGGAACCTTTGTTGCTTAGGTTCCAACTCATTTATACACATTCCCAGCAGCAAACAGGACTGTTTTTATATTTGTTTGATTTGTATTAACCTAACCTGACTTATTGTTTACGCAGCTGCTCTAGCAATCCGGCATATTACCACATCTCTCAACTCCACTGGAACCACGCCTCTGTCGCCTCTCATCCAGACCATCTAGGAACTCTCAACATCCAACCGTAAGTGTTTACCTCTACTTAAACACCCTACTACGCACCTGAAAACCAAACATGCCCATCACAGTTATATCCCTTAACGCTAAGGAACTGAACCACCCACCCAAACGCCACTCCCTGTGGCAGACAGCTGAGAAACTTCACAGTGACATCCTTTGTGTCCAAGAAACACCCCTATTACCCTCTTCATCAGCTCTCTGCTCCAACCACAAGTACCCATATATCTACCATGCTACGTTCCATTCCAAAAAGAGAGGCGTACTGATTGCCATAAAAAAAGATGTGGACTTCCACTTACTACAGGTCATATAAAAACAGAAAAATACCGCGCTACCAACCCCCCCCCCCCCCCCCCCAGCAGCAGTTTAAATTGTGAGATATACACAAAAACAATAAAACAGGAAAAAAAAACACTGCGCTAAATTATAAATAAATGAAAACAATATGTGAATACATAAAAATCAATTAATGTATAAAAACAAAGAAGGGTCATTGAGTGAGTGACCATGAAAATCATCCATTGAGACAGAGAAAGTCCAAAAGACATACAGTGCCTTGCAAAAGTATTCGGCCCCCTTGAACTTTTCAACCTTTTGCCACATTTCAGGCTTCAAACATAAAGATATAAAATTTTAATTTTTTGTGAAGAATCACCAACAAGTGGGACACAATTGTGAAGTGGAACGAAATCTATTGGATATTTTAAACTTTTTTAGCAAATAAAAAACTTAAAAGTGGTGCGTGCAAAATTATTTGGCCCCTTTACTTTCAGTGCAGAAAACTCACTCCAGAAGTTCAGCGAGGATCTCTGAATGATCCAATGTTGTCCTAAATGACTGATGGTGATAAATAGAATCCACCTGTGTGTAATCAAGTTTCTGTATAAATGCACCTGCTCTGTGATAGTCTCAGGGTTCTGTTGAAAGCGCAGAGAGCATCATGAAGACCAAGGAACACACCAGGCAGGTCCGTAATACTGTTGTGGAGAAGTTTAAAGCCGGATTTGGATACAAAAAGATTTCCCAAGCTTTAAACATCCCAAGGAGCACTGTGCAAGCGATCATTTTGAAATGGAAGGAGTATCAGACCACTGCAAATCTACCAAGACCTGGCTGTCCCTCTAAACTTTCAGCTCAGACAAGGAGAAGACTGATCAGAGATGCAGCCAAGAGGCCCATGATCACTCTGGATGAACTGCAGAGAACTACAGCTGAGGTGGGAGAGTCTGTCCATAGGACAACAATCAGTCGTACACTGCACAAATCTGGCCTTTATGGAAGAGTGGCAAGAAGAAAGCCATTTCTCAAAGATATCCATAAAAAGTCTCATCTAAAGTTTGCCACAAGTCACCTGGGAGACACACCAAACATGTGGAAGAAGGTGCTCTGGTCCGATGAAACCAAAATCGAACTTTTTGGCCACAATGCAAAACGATATGTTTGGCGTAAAAGCAACACAGCTCATCGCACTCAACACACCATCCCCACTGTCAAACATGGTGGTGGCAGCATCATGGTTTGGGCCTGCTTTTCTTCAGCAGGGACAGGGAAGATGGTTAAAATTTAGGGGAAGATGGATGCAGCCAAATACAGGACCATTCTGGATGAAAACCTGTTCGAGTCTGCAAAAGACCTGAAACTGGGTCGGAGATTTATCTTCCAACAAGACAATGATCCCAAACATACAGCAAAATCTACAAAGGAATGGTTCACAAATAAACGTATCCAGGTGTTAGAATGGTCAAGTCAAAGTCCAGACCTGAATCCAATCGAGAATCTGTGGAAAGAGCTGAAAATTGCTGTTCACAAACGCTCTCAATCCAACCTCACTGAGCTCGAGCTGTTTTGCAAGGAAGAAAGGGCAAGAATTTCAGTCTCTCGATGTGCAAAACTGATGGAGACATACCCCAAGCGACTTGCAGCTGTAATCGCAGCAAAAGGTGGCTCTACAAAGTATTAACGCAAGGGGGCCAAATAATTTTGCACGCCCCACTTTTCATTTTTTTATTAGTTAAAAAAGTTTCAACAATCCAAAAGATTTCGTTCCACTTCACAATTGTGTCCCACTTGTTGGTGATTCTTCACAAAAAATAAAAATTTTATATCTTTATGTTTGAAGCCTGAAATGTGGCAAAAGGTTGAAAAGTTCAAGGGGGCCGAATACTTTCGCAAGGCACTGTACATCCCTCAGTAATTCCCAGTGAAGGCTATATAAAAAACATGGGATAAAATACCACTCATTGTGATCCACCACCACATAGTTTTTGCGCTTACCAGAAGGCAAGCTTAGTAAGCCTGTGTGAAAACTGGAGGTCCGGATGCCAAACCAATGACACTACTTCTCCGTGTTCAACGTGGACTTGGAAGTAAAGCAGATAACAGCTCATACACCAACCCGGGCTCGGGATCCTTTCCTTTTCAATCTGCAGTCAATGTAATTTTCTGAGAATGCATTGCAATATGGCCATTGCAATTACATGCCCCTGTTGAACAGGGCCAGAAAAATTGGGCCTTTGGAAGTGGTGGTTCTGGTGGCACAACACTGTAAGTCCTCACAGTTACTCTTGGTGGGCGCTGGAACGGGCCCTGCTGTGAAATATTATATCAAGAATTGTAATTACATGCCCCTGTTGAACAGGGGCTGAAAAATTGGGCCTTTGGTGGTGGTGGTGCTGGTGGCACAACACTGCAATCCCTCACAGATACCCTAGTTGGAACGCAGGAACGAGCCCTGCTGCAAAGTATTGCATCAAAAATTGTAATTACACGCCCCTGTTAAACAGGGGCAGACAAATTAGGCCTTAGGCACTGGTGCTGGTGCCACAACACTGCAACCCCTCACAGATACTCTAGTTGGAGCACAGGAACTAGCCCTGCTGCAAAGAATTGCATCAAAAATTGTAATTGCATGCCCCTGTTAAACAGGGGCTTAAAAATTGGGCCTTAGGCACTGGTGGCACGCCCAGAACCAAAAATGTTCTTACAAGCTATTAGCATGATCACTGAGGAGGAAGAGGATAATTACTCAGCATAACAGGATAGTCACTCAGCATCAGCATAGGCAGTCTTTGAAGGGATCTGACATTTAAAAAAAAATTATTCAGTTACATCAGCATCAGGTGCTTGGTAGCTGGTGGTGATCCAAGACTGATTCATTTTTATGAAGGTCAGTCCATCGACCGAGTCGGTGGACAGACGCACCCTGTGATCGGTTACAAAGCCTCCAGCAGCACTGAATGTGCGTTCCGAAAGAACGCTGAACACGTTGTCCAGAAACAGGAGTTTGTAACCTCCCAGTCTCTGGGAACGCGTTTCACAGACCTTTCTGCAAGGCCTCCCGAAAAAGTTTCATCCTCTGCTCCCTCTGTGACGGCAGGATAAGGTCCGCAACCTTACCCTTGTAACGTGGATTAAGGAGGGTTGCCAGCCAGTATTGGTCCTTCTCCTTGATACCATGAATACGAGGATCCTTACGCAGGCTTTGCAGGATCAGGGAGGCCATGCAGCGTAGGTTTGCTGAGGCATTCGGTCCGGAGTCCTCTGGGTCACTAAGGACGACATGGTCCTCAGCCACCTCCTCCCAGCCACGTACAAGTCCATGTGTTTCTTGGGACTGATCCCTTAAAGACTGCTGCTGATGCACCTCCATACTGACACAATCCTCCTCCTCCTCGTCCTCTTCCTGTGTGATCGGCGGGCACGCAGGAACACTGTCTGGATAAAGGGGGCCTTGAGGCTAAGGAAGTCCTCCTCTTCCTGCCTCTGTTCTGCCTCAAGTGCCCTGTCCATTATTCCACGCAGCGTGTGCTCCAACAGGTGGACAAGGGGGACAGTGTCACTGATGCATGCATCCACGTGGCCTCCTCAAATGGTGACAGGACAGTGCATGCATCCCTGATCATGGCCCACTTGCGTGGGGAAAAAAAAAACAAGCTCCCCTGACCCTGTCCTGGTGCCATATTCGCACAGGTACTCATTGATGGTCCTCTGCTGCGTGTGCAGCCGCTGCAGCATGGCCAACGTTGAGTTCCACCTAGTGGGCATGTCACAGATTGGGCGGTTCTTGGGCAGGTTAAATTCCTTTTGGAGGTCTGCCAGCCGAGTACTGGCATTATATGACCGGCGGAAATGCACACAGACTTTCCTGGCCTGCCTCAGGACATCCTGTAAGCCCGGGTACCTGCCCAAGAACTGCTGCACCACCAAGTTAAGGACGTAAGCCAAACAGGGCACATGGGTCAGTTGTCCCTGTCGGAGGGCGGAGAGGAGTTGGTGCCATTGTCGCAAACCACCATTCCTGCCTTAAGTTGGCGTGGCGTCAACCACCTCTGAACCTGCCTCTGCAGAGCTGACAGAACCTCTGCCCCAGTGTGGCTCCTGTCCCCCAAGCACACCAGCTCAAGCACCACATGGCATCTTTTGGCCTGCATACTTGCGTAGCCCCTTGAACACCTACGGAGCACCGCTGGTTCCGAGGACAAAGCACAGGAAGAGGCCATGGAGGAAGAAGAAGAGGAGGGGGTGGAGGAGAGAGGTGTGTCACAATCATTAGTAGTGGCATTTTGGAGGTGTGGTGGTCAGCAGAGTGACCAAATGCGCCGCAAAACTTAGGTAACGTCCCTGTCCATGCCTGCTGGACCATGAGTCAGCGGTAATATGCACCTTACCACTGACCGCCCTGTCCAGCGAGGCCAAGACATTGCCTTCCACATGCCGGTAGAGAGCCGGAATCGCCTTCCGTGAAAAAAAGTGGTGTTTGGGAACCTGCCACTGAGGAACCGCACATTCCACAAACTCATGGAAGGGGGCAGAGTCTACCAACTGAAAAGGTAGCAGTTGAAGTGCTAGAAATTTTGCCAAGCTAGCATTCAACCGCTGGGCATGTGGATGGCTGGGAGCGAACTTCTTTCAGCGGTGCAGCAGCTAGGGCAGGGAAATTTGCCTGGTACAATCTGACGTTGGTGTACCGAAAGCAGATTGCCCACAAGTACTTGGCTGTGACACACCTAATTCTACACCTTCATTCCTCTCAGTGCAGGTCTCAGAGAGGACTGAAGGTATAGTGGGGTTGGAGATCTCAGCTGATGAGGAGCAAGGAGAGGTCCTCTTTGTTCTTTGGTGTGGGTCTTTTAGATACGCTTGCCAACAAACTGCATGGCAGGTCAACATATGTCTGGTCAAGCATGTGGTGCCCAAGCGGGAGATGTTTTGGCCACGCGAGATACACTTGAGACATATGTTGCAAATAGCAGTGGTGCAATCTGATGGACTCGTCTCAAAAAAGGCCCACACCAAAGAACTTTTTGAATAATGCGCAGAGACAGCAGCGCCCTGCACATGCGGAGCTTTGCGGTGTGATGCCGTCAGTGTGCTGCCCTTAGGCCAGATATATGTCACATCAAGTAGTTGTAGATAAGGAGAGAGCTCATATAAGCTACAATTCTGGTGTACAAACACAAGTAAAAATGGGGATCAATTATGAGTATAGGTACTGGGATCACTAATGGTATGTGTATAATATACCCTGCCTAGAAGGCAGCCATAAACAAACTTACCCCACAATAAAAGACAGGAGGAGAATCTGGGAGTGCACCGCTCTGCTGGGTTGCTGCCTGTTGTATGTCTCAGCAGTGAGCAGTAAGGCAGCCCCATATATGGGATGTCCAGGACGGAAGCAGCCGTTCTAATCAACACGGCGTCTTCCGGACCCATAGCAGGCAGCTGCGCGTGCGCCGAGCGACATCATGGACCGGACCAATGGCGCACGCGAGGAAAAGGTCATTCCGTGTATGCGTCGAACCAGGACCCGGAAGGACGGGGCCTGGGCAACACGCAGACTGCAAAGGCGGGGAAGAAGGAAGCCACAGCGGGTCCCCAATCCCCCGTCTATCGCCGCACATCCGGCCAGAGGGTCGGACCGGATGTGCGGCGCTGTGCAATGGATACCACTGACAGTGATGGCCAGCCTGAAACCAAATGAGACCAAAAAACTAAGGGCACTGAGCCATGCATCACCACCAGGGGGAGGTATAATCAAAGGATAACCAAACATTTACAAGGTTATACATACAATGATCTGAACATGGTTGTAGATAAGACAATCAAATAATATGTGGCAGACAGACATGCTGCCAGAGTAACATCAATACAATAAGAGAAGGGGGGAAAGGGGGCACTTAAAATGTAGGCACATTGATCTGGAATACAAAGCAGCAAGTAAGATATTTCATTTATGTGCATATTGGCAAACACATTATTTAACATATGAATATTTTTTGCTTGCAAATGGCGAAAAACAGACCGTGATCCAATAAGAGGGGGGGGGGTTTGATGGGGGGTTTTATTGAGGGGGCTTTACTGGGTTCAAAGAAACGGTTTATATGAGAGAGACTCATTCAAGCCAGGTGCTTTAATAGCATTTAAACCTTCTATCCAAAGGGATTCTTTTTGTAAAATAAGCTTGTCCCATTCGCCCCCTCTGGGATTTCTGGGGATGACGGCCAGAACAGTAAACAAAATACTAGATGTGTCAAACTGGTGGTAAAGATCAAGGTGTCTGCTCACAGGTGTGAGCATCTTCCCATTTCCAGAATAATAGACATGATCGTTGATTCTTTGTCTAAGTTGTCTGGCCGTCTTCCCCACATAAAAAACCCCGCAGGTACAGGTCATCAAGTAGACCACCCTTGTGTCTGGCATGTTGCTGAAAATTTTGGATAGAAGGTTTCGCCATTTGGAAGCAAGATTGGATATTCAGGGGATATCCAAGGGCAGAAGGAGCAATTGCCACAGGGCAAGGTGCCCCTTGGTTCTGAAGGAGAGGCTGGATTGAAAGTCTTGTATTGGTTGGATACAAGACGGTCCTTAAGACCCTCTGTACGGGCTGTCCTAGACCACTGCCTTGTGCTGTCCTTCCACTTGAGACCTTTATCTTTTATAGGACCTCTGCCATGCCTCGCCACTTTGGGGGCGCCTTTTTTCTACCCAAGCTGTTACTCATATATATTTTTTCCTACAATATATCCACTGAGAATAGCTTCCAAGTATTGTAACTTTGACATATGTTTTTCCCTTTTTATTTGTTTGTATGTAATTTTAATAGAACCTCTAGCTCCTGAAGAAGCGTTCCTTGTCAACGTGAAACATGTAGAGCAATTGGAGAACACACTATTTTGGAATACCAGACCTGCAGTGCTCCCCCAATTTCAACCCTCTAGGGGAAGTTTACCTTTTTCCTTTATTTGGATTATGAATTATTTGTATATGAATATATAGGAATACACACAAAACTGCAGGATAGGATCCTTAATGGTGTTATGATATGCGTTGTATGCCTAGATTTGATGTGCTTTTAACAATGTTTTGTCTATTCTCTTTGTTTTTTGTATGTTATCCATAAAATTCAACCCCTTTTTTATATACCTTGTGTAGTCTACTACAGTTGTGCCTTTAAAGTCCCAAAAAGTTTTTTAGTTTCTTGATATCCCTTACTAAATAATTTAGCTGCCTGCGGTAGTGATAGGATCAGGAAAACACCACCAACCTTCTACAGGTAGCTTTAGCTGAACACTGTGCAGAGGTCACACTAAACTAACTTGTAGCTTTAGCTGAACACTGTTCAGAGGACGCACTACACTAACTTGTAGCTTTAGCTGAACACTGTGAGGAGGACACGCTACACTAACTTGTAGCTTTAGCTGAACACTGTGCAGAGGTCACACTAAACTAACTTGCAGCTTTAGCTGAACACTGTTCAGAGGACGCACTACACTAACTTGTAGCTTTAGCTGAACACTGTGAGGAAGACACACTACACTAACTTGTAGCTTTAGCTGAACACTGTGCAGAGGTCACACTAAACTAACTTGTAGCTTTAGCTGAACACTGTTCAGAGGACGCACTACACTAACTTGTAGCTTTAGCTGAACACTGTGAGGAGGATGCACCACACTAACTTGTAGCTTTAGCTGAACACTGTTCAGAGGATGCACTACACTAACTTGTAGCTTTAGCTGAACACTGTGCAGAGGACGCACTACACTAACTTGTAGCTTTAGCTGAACACTGTGAGGAGAACACACTACACTAACTCGTAGCTTTAGCTGAACACTGTGCACTACACTAACTTGTAGCTTTAGCTCAACACTGTTCAGAGGAAGCACTACACTAACTTGTAGCTTTAGCTGAACACTGTGCAGAGGTCACACTAAACAGTGTATATATATATATATATATATATATACACACAACACCTGGGATGCGTATACTGTATATACACAATACACTGTAAGTGCAGCTAACTGACTGACTGTCCTGCCTAATCTATCTAACTTAAATCAAATGACACTGTCTCTCTCTCTGTCTATCTCTCTCTCAAGCTGGAACACACTACACTGGGCCGCCGTGCAGGCAGCCTTATATAGTGTGGGGCGTGTTCTTTTTTTTTTTTAATCAAAAGTAAAGTTTATTGAGCATAAAAGTCAATACAGGTTACTAATTATAGAATACAAAGTGCAACATGCACCAGAGCCATACGTGTTAACTTTTACACAGATTGTCTTGACAAATCATTGCAACCCACAATCAAGGTGTGAAACTTCGTAATGTAAGTAAAGAATAGAGCAATAAGCGAAGACAAGTGCCATTAAACCGACAAACATGAGCGTAATATGTAATGCTAGTCTGTGCATGTGGAGGCTTCATTTATCCATCTGTCCCATATTTTGTGATATTTGGCTGGGCAACCACGATGGGTGTACAGAACTTTCTTATAGGGGAGGGTGAGGTTTACTGCCCTCTTCCACTGCTGTAAAGTGAGGGAGGTGGGCTGAAGCCACAGCTGGGCAACCTGCATTCTGGCTATGAAGAGGGTTTCCTGCAAAAATATTGATAGATATTTCTCCTCCTCCGAGACTGTGAGTAGACCAAGCATGCATTGGCAGGGGCACAGCGTCAGAGGGGAGCCCATGCAATCGTGGAGAAACTTGACTATCTGCTGCCAGTAGTTCTGAATAGGTGGACAAGACCATATGAGGTGGTAGAAAGTACTGGGGTGCTTCCGCAACGAGGGCAGGCTGGGTCGTCATCCGACCTGTATTTGAGGATTCGTGCAGGGGTGAGGTAAGATCTGTGGAGGATGTATAGGTGAGTAAGGCGATCTGATAATTTAGGAGATACTTTTGTACAAGTCCCAAGTATGTCCCCCCATTGCTCATCATTGAAGTCCACGGCGTTAGCCTCCCACTTGACCCTTAGGTATTGTGTGTGGGTGGTGGCAGCGGGCAAGAGGAGGAGGTTATATAGAGTGGAGATCAGTTTTTTAGGGTCATCACCCAAGAACAGATCTGTGATAGTCACCACTTCTAAGCTGGGGATAGAATAATTGAATTGAGACTGGAGGGCGTGGTGAACCTGAAGGTACCTAAAGAACATATGGTTAGGGAGAGCATATTCATCCTTTAGAGCCTGAAAGGATTTGACCTCCCCCACGCAACAACTTGGGAGAGATATATGATTTTATAGATTATCCATAGTTTAAAGTCTGGGATGGTCAGTAGTTCAGGGAGTTGGGGGTTGTCCCAGAGTTATGTGTGTGCGTGTACGGGCGGAGCCCCAATAGTGGTAAGTGCACGATGCCAGATTTTACAATGGTGCTGCAAGCATTCGGTTCCCAACCGCTGGACGGGACATACCCCTATGTTTGCAAAAGAGTATCTGGAAGGGATGGGCCACTACATCAGTGGCAAATGTGCATACCAAAATGGTGTAATGGAGTCTATCATGTTTGTTAAAATAAGAAAAATGGGACAGCTGGGAAGCTATATAGTAGAGTGCGAGGTCAGGGGTGGCCGTACCCCCCAAATGAGTGGGACACCTAAGGGTCTGCCATGACAGTTCATGTCTGGAGGAGCCCCATATAAGGGTGTTGAGTATGGATTTGAGGGATCTGAATACATGAATTGGAATATACAACGGAGCATGCCAGAATAGGTATAGTAACTTGGGGAGGAGGATCATCTTCACCAAGTTAATACGACCCATCACTCCAAGAGCGAGTCTGGACCAAATTTGCGTTTTGTTTTTAAGAAGTGCGAACATTGGTTCAATGTTTAGATGTATATAGTCTGTTAGGGAGCGTGAGCATTGTATGCCTAAGTACTTGAGCTGGCTGGTCCTAACCAGTGGGAGGGCCACCTGAGTGTTCGTTGGAGCAGAAACATCTATGGGGAGTATTTGGGATTTAGACCAATTGATCTGTAGCCCTGAGAAGGTCCCGTATTGTTGGATAAGGTGTATGGCTGCTACCAGGGAAGGACCAGCGTCTGACAAATAAAGTAGCATGTCATCCGCATATAAGCTAAGCACCTCGGTCAACTGCCCCCTGCAGAGGCCCTTGATGTCGGGATGCGCCCTAATGGCAATAGCCAACGGCTCGACAGCTAGTGCGTATAACATAGGAGATATTGGGCAGCCCTGGCGTGTTCCCCTTGACAGTGAAAATGGGGTGGATATTTTGCCATTGACCTGGATCCGAGCAATGGGATTCTGGTAGAGGAGTTGGAGCCACCTGAGGAACCTGGGGCCAAAGCCGAATCTGTGGAGGCACTCCCACAGGTAGCCCCACTCCACAGAATCAAATGCCTTAGCGGCGTCCAAACTGACCACCACCCTGGACCCAACCTCATCATGTGTGGTTTGAAGATTTGGAAATAGCCTCCTCAGATTGAACGCTGTGTTCTTATTGGGCATAAAGCCTGTTTGGTCAGGGTGGATGAGGCTGAGGACAACCTTGTTAAGTCTCATGGCAAGAATTTTAGCGAGAATTTTCACATCCAATTGGAGGAGAGAGATCAGGCGATAGGACTCGGGTTGGAGGGGGTCTTTGCCCGGCTTTGGGATGAGGACAATCAGTGCCTCGCTCATAGTACGCGGAAGTATACCGGATGTGTATATATGTGAGTATAAAGCCTCTAACCTGGGGATGAGGACCTCCTGGAATTGAGAATAAAATTCCAGCGGGAGACCGTCTGAGCCTGGGGCTTTTGATGCTGGTAGGCTCGCTATCGCTGTCTTAATGCACTCCTCGGTAATGGGTGCTTCCAGAAGGTCTACCTGGGTAGCTGAGAGAGAGGGGAGATCAATATTATCCAGGAGGAGGTGTAACTCGTCTGGGGGACGGCTAGCTCTAGAGGTGTAAAGATCGGCATAGAACCTTCTAAATTCAAGGGCTACTTGTTCAGGATCCTTGAGCACAGTTCCATCTTGTGAGCAGAGCTGAACCACCACTGGGGGCTTATGATCCAGGTGGGCCATATAGGCTAGAAGTCTCCCCGCCCGCTCCCTGTGCTCAAAGACTCTCTGTTTGCTAAAGAAAATACCCTTCTTTGCTTTCTCAAAGTGCAGGTGGTCAGTGAGTCTGGATTGCAAGCGTAGTTGGGCAGAGTTGGAAGTTGTCGGATTTGCCAGGAAAGCCTGTTTGAGGGAACCCAGGTGCTCCTCAGCCTGCTGCAGGATATTGTTAGAGGAGGCCTTGTGTCTATTGATGTGCATGGAAAGGGTCAATCGGGCATGAGACTTAAAGGCCTCCCACACCATCCTGGCCGAGGCCGACCCCTGATTGGACTGAAAGTAGAAAGACCACTCACGCTGTATGATCTCAACATCTGTGAGAGCTGTGAGCCAGAATGGGTTCAGTCTCCACAGACGGGATGGCGGGGAGGAGGGTAGCCGCAGGGTGATCCAGTATGGTGAGTGGTCCGAGAGAACTCTCGCACCGAATCCCACTGCAAGGAGATTTGGGTGGGGGTAAGCATAATCATGTCTATGCGGGACATTGCGTTCTGTGAGGGTGTAAAGCAAAATATGCAGGTGTGTTGGGGTATTTAAGTCTCCAGGTGTCGGACAAGGCAAATTCCGAAAGGAATCTACCAAACCTAGTGAGAGTCGGCCTGTTCTGTGGCGTGTTGGGTGGGTGGAATCTATCTAAAAGAGGGTCAATCACTATATTAAAGTCCCCCATCCAGACTGCTGATAACGTAGGGTGCTCAGACATGAAGGCCAACCCCTCCCTGAGGGCAGTTAATTGGAATGGCGGGGGGAACATAGAAGGCCAACAAAAGGGTTTCAAGACCACCCAGAGTAACATGCAGGAAAAGGAACCTCCCCTGCTGGTCCGATCTTAAATTATGTAATTGAAATTGGACCGCTTTGGCTATGAGGATAGCAATACCTCTGGACTTATTAGTAAATGGGGCCTGGTAGGTCCAGCCCACCCACAGTTTTTTAATGGCCATTTGGAGTTGTCCTGTTATGTGGGTCTCCACAAGTACAGATATGTCCGCATGCATGCGCTTGAGGTGAGACAGCACAGCTAGTCATTTAGACTTGTCTCGCAGCCCTCTCACATTCCACGTGACTATTTTTAAAGAGGCCATCAAGTGATTAATAGGAATGTAGTGCCCAGTCGGACCAGCAGGAGAAGGCCCACCACCCCAACCACCACAGTCATACCCATTCCGGGTAACGTTATAAAACAATAAACAGATCTAACCCCATACATCATGATTATGAGTCCCCGCAGACAGGCCGGCCAGGGTCGTGAAGCAAACCACACCAGTCTGCAGGGAGTCCTACAAATAAATACAGCGGTCGATGCAGGCAAAAACAAAGTATTTGTAGGTTGTGTTACATGACATGTCAGACATTGTTTAGACGTAAAGAAAAAAACAAATAAAACTGAAACTCTGCCAACTCTGGACCAGCGAGGCATATCAAACTTATGGCAACCTTCCACGGCCATGGGGGCTGCTGCTGGCCAGGGAAACATTACTTTTTGCAGTTGCAGGAGGGGTCCCAGTCCGGTTAGTAGAATAGGCATAGAGCTTGTGAACCAAGGAAAGGACGGATCAGGTGCCGCCCTGGAGAATGCTGAGGGCGAACAAAAATTAACAGAAGAACATGGCGGTGCCAAGCAAGTTAGCATCCGAACGTCTGGAGGGGGTGCTTCAAGGTACATGAGCCCGGCTGGACGTGCAGTTCGTCAAAAGGGCAAAATGATGCTGCGAAGTAACAAAGAAGGGTGGCTTTACAAAGGATACATGTAGGGGGAGAGGGAGTAAGTAGTTAGGCAATGGAGGCATCCATGAGATCGATAAGGGCCAGGGGCTTGGTATAGGGGAAGAAGCGTGGAAAAGACACCTCACTGTTTATATGATGTGCGTCTTTGACGTCCTTGCCATCCCGGACCACACGAAGGCACGCTGGGAACAACATGGCATATGCTAAGTGATGGTTGCGCAGTTGGCGTTTGGCCTCTGAGAATTGCGCCCTCTTCTTCTGCACCTCCGAGGAAAAATCAGGGAAAACAGCTACATGTGTTTTTCCAAATGGAATGTTGCCCTTTTCATGGGTAAGACGTAGAATGGTGTCCCTGTCCCGAAAGTTCAACAGTTTTGCGATGAAGGTTCGCGGAGGGGCTCCGGGAGCAGGGGGCCGTGCCACCAGCTGGTGCGCGTGCTCCACCACGAAAGTGGAGAAGGCCTCCCTGCCAAAATTAGTAATAAGGAGATTCTCTAGAAATGTTGGAGGGTCTGAGCCCTCCGCTCACTCAGGGAGACCCACAAAACGAAGGTTACAGCGGCGCAGTCTGTTTTCCATTTCGTCCTGCTTGCTGAGTACTGCATTCAGCTGATATTGGAGCCTCTCCGCGGTAACCTGTATTTCATCTTCCGCCTGGCCAATCCTGCGCTCTGCCTCGGACACTCTCTCCCACAGTTTATGAATGTCTTGGCGGATAAGAGAGATATCGACCTTAACCTCCTCTATCTTGGAAGTGAGGGTCGTTTGACAGACAGAGACTGCTTCCAAGATGCAAGCTGTGTCTCAGGATGTCGAGGTCTCTTCCCCTGCAGCCGAGGGAGCGCCATCTTCACTCACCAACTCACGCTCCTCGTGGTGGTATTTATCCAGCTTCCCGAGCGTCCCGGTGTTGCGCTTAGGTGGCGACATGATCGCGGGAAGTACCTGAGTGAGCTGTGGTAAATTATGCCAGAGTTGAGGGTGATTTAGCCCCAAAGGATGAAAGTTAAGGATGTTTGTAGCCGGAGCTCTCACACCGCACTCCTTACTCCATGAAGCTTCAGGCCACGCCCCGTGTGGGGCGTGTTCTAAACCCCCTGAGCCATAATTGGCCAAAGCCACCCTGGCTTTGGCCAATTACATCTCTCTCTACAGACGGCGCTGTGATTGGCCAAGCATGCGGGACATAATGCATGCTTGGCCAATCATCAGCCAGCAATGCACTGCGATGCCGCAGTGAATTATGGGCCGTGATGTGCCACACGAATTTGACGCGAACGGCCCATATCGTTCGCAATTCGGCGAACGGTCGAACAGCCGATGTTCGAGTCAAACATGGGTTCGACTCCAACACGAAGCTCATCCCTATTCAGCACCCATTTGCATGGTCAGACCAGAGCGTATCCTACCTTGGGGTACAACTCACCAGATCAACCAAACAACTTTTTTCAGCCAACTTTAAACCCCTTCTTACCAAATTGCAAATCGACGCACAAACCTTAACACAACACAAACTCTCCTGGTCTGGCAGACTAGCAGCATTTAAAATGATTTATCTCCCACAAATTCTCCTCCTATTCAGAACTCTACCCATCCCCATACCAAAGTACTTCTTCAAATCTCTGCAAACACTACTTAACAGATGCATTTGGAAAAATGCCAAGCCTAGATGCGCACACGCGACACTTAGGAAACATAAATTAGCAGGGGGAGCAGGGACCATTGACTTTGAAGATTACCACTTGGCATCTGTACTGGTCCAATTGGTTGACTGGTTCCACTCTGAACCACGTAAACTGTGGAGTAAAATTGAAGGATCATCACTACTTCACCCTAATCTGAAGTAGTGGCTGATGAGCACCCCATTATGTCGACAAATACCGACATCACTACCACCCTCCATGAAATCAGCAGCACATGCATGAAAGACTCTTACCCATCCCATCCATAGCTCACCCACCACCCCCCCAATACCTATACCGATCGAAACCCTTCTTCTTCGAAAATCTTCTAAAGATGATGCACAAGAAAGCCCGCAAACAGTTTTCTGAAGACAAGCAGACTACCATGTCCTGTGGTCTGATGAAACCAAGATAAACTTATTTGGTTCAGATGGTGTTAAGCGTGTGTGGTGGCAACCAGGTGAGGAGTACAAAGACATATGTGTCTTGCATACAGTCAAGCATGGTGGTAGGAGTGTCATGGTCTGGGGCTGCATGAGTGCTGCCAACACTGGGGAACTACAGTTCATTGAGGGAACCATGAATGCCAACATGTACTGTGACATACTGAAACAGAGCATGATCCCTTCCTTCGGAGACTGGGTTGCAGGGCAGTATTCCAACATGATAATGACCCCAAACACACCTCCAAGAAGACCACTGCCTTGCTAAAGAAGCTGAGGGTAAAGGTGATGAACTGGCCAAGCATGTCTCCATACCTAAACCCTATTGAGCATCTGTGGGGCATCCTCAAATGAAGGGGAAGGAGCCCAGGGTCTCTAACATCCACCAGCTGTGTGATGTCATCATGAAGGAGTGGAAGAGGATTCCAGTGGCAACCTGTGAAGTTTTGGTGAACTCCATGCCCAAGAGAGTTAAGGCAGTGCTGGAAAATAAGACATTTAGACATTAATGGCTGTGTGTTGAGTTATTTTGAGGAGACATCAAATTACACTGTGTCATTTGTTCAGTGTTGTCACATGAAAAGATATAATAAAATATTTACAAAAACGTGAGGGGTGTACTCACTTTTGTGAGCTACTGTATATATATATATATATATATATATATATATATATATATATATATATATATAGTGACAGTACAGATCCCTATCGCCCAGGATTCTCAAATAGCCAATTTGAGGGGCTCCGGGAGGATTATTTAATTTGGAGGAAACTGTTTTATCAGTTTCTTCTGTGATTGGTAAAATCCAGTTGGGGACCTGTAGCCTGGAGATTTCATAGCAATCTGGGTGGGATGGAATCTCCAATCCTGGGACCGGGTTTTGGGAACAGCCAGGAGTCTTGTTTGTTGATTGTGCAGGTGGGTCCTGGGCTTATAACAGAGCCAGGACCAGGGTTCTTGGCTCCACCCTCCCGAGGAGTCCAGGCATGCAAGGGAGAAGTGTGCCTGTTGGCAAAGGACAGTCTGACAGAACAGATGGTTGTCCCAAGCCAGTCGGCTCTGGGCTGTAGCAACCAGGAAGCTGTAAGAGAGAGTGTCACCAGAGGTACAGAGCGGGTACCAAACAGGGACACAGTTACAGGGTCAAGAGAACTGAGGTCAACGCCTGAACAGCAGTGCTAACCAGAGAGCCAGGTGGGTCGGTATTTTCTATTTGTTATTTCATTACTTTGAAGTTGAAACCCCTGCGTGGGAATCCTGGATGGACTGTTTTTTTTTCTTTTACTTCAATAAACATGGGCCAAAAAAGCCCTTAAACTGCATACCTGGGGTAGACTCAGCTCACTGGTAAGCTCTACACTGAAGATAAATAACCCCCATATATATAGGATTTGGCTAGCGGTAGGAAAATATTGCAACAGTGAGAACATGGACAGCCTCAGCGAGCTACTGACCAATTGCTATCTGCCTGTTAAAGCAAGCTTTCATGGAAAAGTATGTACTGCTGCTAATACTCAAATCCAATTGGAGTGCTTTTACTGCATGTAAGAAAGGCTAACTAAAAAAATATAAATTTTTAATTGAAAATACACTGTCACTAGGGATGAGCTTCGTGTTCGAGTCGAACCCATGTTCGACTCGAACATCGGCTGTTCGACCGTCCGTCGAATTGCGAACGTTATGGGCCGTTCGCGCCAAATTCGTGTGGCGCGTCACGGCCCATAATTCACTGCGGCATCGCAGTGCATTGCTGGCTGATGATTGGCCAAGCATGCACTATGACCCGCATGCTTGGCCAATCACAGCGCCGTCAGTAGAGAGAGCTGTAATTGGCCAAAGCCAGGGTGGCTTTGGCCAATTATGGCTCAGGGGATTTAGTACACGCCCCACACTATATAAGGCCGCCTGCACGGCGGCCCTGTGTAGTGTGTTCCGGTGTGCTGATAGAGAGCGAGACAGACAATGTCATTTGATTTGAGTTAGATAGATTAGGCTAGATCTGTTCCTGCTATTTACATTTAGTGCAGTGCGTCCTGCTCACAGTGTTCAGCTAGATCCGTTCCTGCTATTTACATTTAGTGCAGTCAGTGCGTCCTGCTCACAGTGTTCAGCTAGATCCGTTCCTGCTATTTACATTTAGTGCAGTCAGTGCGTCCTGCTCACAGTGTTCAGCTAGATCCGTTCCTGCTATTTACATTTAGTGCAGTCAGTGCGTCCTGCTCACAGTGTTCAGCTAGATCCGTTCCTGCTATTTACATTTAGTGCAGTGCGTCCTGCTCACAGTGTTCAGCTAGATCCGTTCCTGTTATCTTCCTACTGACAGGCAGGCTTGTCTGGTTACAGTATATAAAGCTACCTGAAGAAAATTACAGGTGTTCTATCCCAGCTTAGTGCAGCTACAGGCCATTAGTATGTCTGGAAGGCCAAGAAGGAGAGGCAGACAGTCACAAGCCAATAAGAGAGGGCAAGCAGGCTCTGTGTCTAGTGCTGGTCGTGGAGACGGTGCATCCTCATCAGCACGTGGCCATGGGACACGCTTGGCCTTTTTTTCGGCAGCTGGCCGTGTTGAGCCGCAACATGCGGAAGACTTGGTCGAGTGGATGACCAAGCCGTCCTCATCCTCCTCATCCTCTCTCACCCATGCCCAGGGTGCTTTGTCTGGCAAAGCAGCGGCCTCTTCCCTCAGCTCAATGTCATCAGTGACTCCTTCCCTAGCTCCACCATGTCCTCCTGAGGATTCCCTCGAACTGTTTGACCACAGTGTTGGGTACATGCTCCAGGAGGATGCCCAGCGTTTGGAAGGCTCTGATGATGATACTGAGCTCGATGAAGGCAGTAACATGAGCACGGACAGAGGGGGTGCCCAAGAAGGACAGCAATCTGGCAGTCATGCTCCCCCTGCTGCAGCATACTGCCAGGTTTGCTCCAGTGATGAGGAGGGAGGGGATGATGAGGTCACTGACTCAACGTGGGTGCCTGATAGGAGAGAGGAGGAGGAGGAGGAGGAGGAGGCGGCACATCACCAACGAGGCAGGATGCCCTCCAGGGGCCAGCCTAAGGGCAGCACATTGACTGCATCACACCCCAAAGCTCCACATGTGCAGGGCGCTGCAGTCTCTGCGCGTTATTCAAAAAGTTCTTTGGTGTGGGCCTTTTTTGAGACGAGTGCATCAGATCGCACCGCTGCTATTTGCAACATATGTCTCAAGTGTATCTCGCGTGGCCAAAACATCTCCCGCTTGGGTACCACATGCTTGACCAGACATATGTTGACCTGCCATGCAGTTCGTTGGCAAGCATATCTAAAAGACCCACACCAAAGAACAAAGAGGATCTCTCCTTGCTCCTCATCAGCTGAGATTTCCAACCCCACTAGACCTTCAGTCCTCTCTGAGACCTGCAGTGAGAGGAATGAAGGTGTAGAATTAGGTGTGTCACAGCCAAGTACTTGTGGGCAATCTGCTTTTGGTACACCGACGTCAGATTGTACCAGGCAAATTTCCCTGCCCCAGCTGCTGCACCGCCGAAAGAAGTTTGCTCCCAGCCATCCACATGCCCAGCGGTTGAATGCTAGCTTGGCAAAATTGCTAGCACTTCAACTGCTGCCTTTTCAGTTGGTAGACTCTGCCCCCTTCCGTGAGTTTGTGGAATGTGCGGTTCCTCAGTGGCAGGTACCCAAACGCCACTTTTTCTCACGGAAGGCGATTCCGGCTCTCTACCGGCATGTGGAAGGCAATGTCCATGCCTCGCTGGACAGGGCGGTCAGCGGTAAGGTGCATATTACCGCTGACTCATGGTCCAGCAGGCATGGACAGGGACGTTACTTAAGTTTCACGGCGCATTGGGTGACTCTGCTGGCAGCTGGGAAAAATGCAGGACAAGGTGCAGTAGTGTTGGCGGTTGTTCCGCCACCACGCCTCCAAAATGCTGATTGTGACACACCTCTCTCCTCCACCCTCTCCTCTTCTTCTTCCTCCATGGCCTCTTCCTCGGAACCAGCGGTGCTCCGTAGGCGTTCAAGGGGCTACGCAAGTACGCAGGCCAAAAGATGCCATGCGGTGCTTGAGCTGGTGTGCTTGGGGGACAGGAGCCACACTGGGACAGAGGTTCTGTCAGCTCTGCAGGGGCAGGTTCAGAGGTGGTTGACGCCACGCCAACTTAAGGCAGGAATGGTGGTTTGCGACAATGGCACCAACCTCCTCTCTGCCCTCCGACAGGGACAACTGACCCATGTGCCCTGTTTGGCTCACGTCCTTAACTTGGTGGTGCAGCGGTTCTTGGGCAGGTACCCGGGCTTACAGGATGTCCTGAGGCAGGCCAGGAAAGTCTGTGTGCATTTCCGCCGGTCATATAATGCCAGTGCTCGGCTGACGGACCTCCAAAAGGAGTTTAACCTGCCCAAGAACCGCCTAATCTGTGACATGCCCACCAGGTGGAACTCAACGTTGGCCATGCTGCAGCGGCTGCACACGCAGCAGAGGGCCATCAATGAGTACCTGTGCGACTATGGCACCAGGACAGGGTCAGGGGAGCTTGGTTTTTTTTCCCCACGCCAGTGGGCCATGATCAGGGATGCATGCACTGTCCTGTCACCATTCGAGGAGGCCACGAGGATGGTGAGCACTGACAGTGCATGCATCAGTGACACTGTCCCCCTTGTCCACCTGTTGGAGCACACGCTGCGGGGAATAATGGACAGGGCACTTGAGGCAGAACAGAGGCAGGAAGAGGAGGACTTCCTTAGCTCTCAAGGCCCCCTTTATCCAGACAGTGTTCCTGCGTGCCCGCCGATCACACAGGAAGAGGACGAGGAGGAGGAGGAGGAGGAGGAAGATTGTGTCAGTATGGAGGTGGAGCCTGGCACTCAGCATCAGCAGTCTTTAAGGGATCAGTCCCAAGGAACACATGGACTTGTACGTGGCTGGGAGGAGGTGGCTGCGGATGTTGTTGTCCTTAGTGACCCAGAGGACTCCGGACCGAATGCCTCAGCAAACCTACGCTGCATGGCCTCCCTGATCCTGCAAAGCCTGCGTAAGGATCCTCGTATTCGTGGTATCAAGGAGAAGGACCAATACTGGCTGGCAACCCTCCTTGATCCACGTTACAAGGGTAAGGTTGCGGACCTTATCTTGCCATCGCAGAGGGAGCAGAGGATGAAACATCTTCGGGAGGCCTTGCAGAAAGGTCTGTGCAACGCGTTCCCAGAGACTGGGAGGTTACAAACTCCTGTTTCTGGACAACGTGTTGCTGAGGCTTTGGTCAGTCAAAGAAGGAGCGGTGGAGAAGGTGGCCGTCTGACCGATGCGTTCAGACAATTTTTTGGTCCGCAGCCCCAAGGTATGATCGGTTCCAGCAACCATCGCCAGCGTCTGTTTTACATGGTGCAGGAATACCTAGGGGCAAGATCAGACTTGGACACCTTTCCCACCGAAAATCCTCTGGGTTACTGGGTCTTGAGGATGGATCACTGGCCAGAGCTTGCACAGTATGCAATTGAGCTACTGGCCTGTCCTGCATCCAGCGTTCTTTCGGAACGCACATTCAGTGCTGCTGAAGGCGTGGTAACCGATCACAGGGTGCGTCTGTCCACTGACTCGGTCGATCGGCTGACCTTCATAAAAATGAATCAGTCTTGGATCACCACCAGCTACCAAGCACCTGATGCTGATGTAACTGAATCATTTTTTTCAGATCCCTTCAAAGACTGCCTATGCTGATGCTGAGTGACTATCCCTGAGTAATTATCCTCTTCCTCCTCAATCATCACGCTGATAGCTTGTAAGAACATTTTTTGGTTCTGGGCGCCACCACCAGTGCCTAAGGCACAATTTTTCAGCCCCTGTTTAACAGGGGCGTGTAATTACAATTTTTGATGTAATACTTTGCAGCAGGGCTTGTTCCTGCATTCCAACTAGAGTGTCTGTGAGGGGTTGCAGTGTTGTGGCACCAGCACCAGTGCCTAAGGCCCAATTTTTCTGCCCCTGTCTAACAGGGGCGTGTAATTACAATTTTTGATGCAATACTTTGCAGCAGGGCTCGTTCCTGCATTCCAACTAGAGTGTCTGTGAGTGGTTGCAGTGTTGTGGCACCAGCACCAGTGCCTAAGGCCCAATTTTTCTGCCCCTGTCTAACAGGGGCGTGTAATTACAATTTTTGATGCAATACTTTGCAGCAGGGCTCGTTCCTGCGTTCCAACTAGAGTGTCTGTGAGGGGTTGCAGTGTTGTGGCACCAGCACCAGTGCCTAAGGACCAATTTTTCTGCCCCTGTCTAACAGGGGCGTGTAATTACAATTTTTGATGCAATACTTTGCAGCAGGGCTCGTTCCTGCGTTCCAACTAGAGTGTCTGTGAGGGGTTGCAGTGTTGCCTAAGGCCTAATTTTTCAGCTCCTGTTCAACAGGGGCATGTAATTACAATTCTTGATCTAATATTTCACAGCAGGGCCCTGTGAGGGCTTACAGTGTTGTGGCCACAGCAACACCTAAGGCCCAAATTTCTGCTGAGTATATAGGGCAGGACCCTACTTTCAAACATCTAACTTACAAACGACTCCTACTTGCAAACGGAAGGAGACAACAGGAAGTGAGATGAAATCTACCCCTAGGAAGGGAAATTCTCTCCTGTAAGAGTTAATATGGGAAAACAATTTCTTCTTTCCACTGATGCTTTCCAATCCTTGTTCCACAAAAAAACCCAAATTTTCAAAAAACATTTTTCATTGGGACAAAAAAGTGAGGTGAAATCTTCTGAAGAGGAGGAAAGACAGCAAAACAAATGTCACAGGGGTGATAACCCTTCCCTATGTTTTCCAAAAAGCTTAAAAAAGATTTTTTGGCTGGAGCTAAACACGTTAAAAATGTACCCGTTCAAAATTACAAAGAGATTCTACTTAACAACAAACCTACAGTCCCTGTCTTGTTTGCACCGCCTGTATACTGCTGTTCAGAGTATATAGGGCCTTTCCTTATTTTAATTTGGGTGCGGGGTTCCCCTTAATATCCATACAGGACCCAAAGGGCCTGGTAATGGACTGGGGGGGTACCCATGCCGTTTGTCTCACTGATTTTCATCCATATTGCCATGACCCGACATGACATTAAACCCGCAAGCAGTTTTAAATGAGATTTTTTCCTTTAAAAATGACATTTGGTGCAGGGACTGTTCTAAACATGGGAAACACGCGTCACTTTACAGGCATACTATAGACACCCCCCAGGTACGATATTTAAAGGAATATTTCACTTTTTTTTTTTACTTTAAGCATCATTACAATCACTGCTCCCGAAAAAACGGCCGTTTTTAAAAGTTTTTTTTGCATTGATACATGTCCCCTGGGGTAGGACCCGGGTCCCCAAACCCTTTTTCGGACAATACCATGCAAATTAGCCTTTAAAATGAGCACTTTTGATTTCGAACGTTCGAGTCCCATAGACGTCAATGGGGTTCTAACGTTCGTGCGAACTTTCGGTCCGTTCGCGGGTTCTGGTGCGAACCGAACCGGGGGGTGTTCGGCTCATCCCTAACTGTCACTGTACTTTGCCAGCGTGTCTGAGAAGGTCCATGATAATCTGTGTTATGTAACATCACTTACTGCTTTTAAGGCACCTCTCAAGCATGTTATTTATAGGATCTATTATTTTTTATTGTTCCCCTCAAAACCACATTGGTACATATTCCCCATGCCTTTTTTGACAGCTTTTCATAAAATGGCTAGGATCTACATGAAGTTCAATTAAATTCACCACTAAGTTTTGGTTCAACAAGTTCCAAAATAAGATTAGATGAACTCTTGGCAAATTGAAACTGGGCAGATTCATTCATTTCTACGCACATTGTCCGCAACAGAATCAATGAGGTGAAGCAACTACTTGCTGGCCTAGAATGTTGCATGATCTTGCACGCTAGCAGAGGAGTAATGGTGATACAAAATTTCCCTGATTTCACTGAGGAAGCAACTCCACAGCGGAAAGTAAGGCCGGTTGTAGATGGAGCAAAATTCTTTCCTGCAACCAAGGGTTGCAGACAGTGTTGACTGTCGAGCGATTGTGTTCTCCCGGCGGGGGGGCAGGAGAAGGCAGTAATTATTGCTAGCACCTATAAAAGCATGTAAAATCCGTCAGGCTGGTTGTACCCAAGTTGATAGCTCGATCGACTTGGGTACATTTAGCCTGCGCAAATATTATTCAAACCATCTATGGCCAGCTTAAGTGATCTGTTAGTGATCATGTTTCAGACAAATTGTTTCCAGTGACAGGCTTATTCATCTGACATGGCCATTACAATTACAAGACTAATTGCTTAATTACTTTTCTAACAAAGGCATTCCTTAACCAGTTGTGGATTTTTTATAGGTTTTAGTTATGTCATATTCTTTCCATCTTTCAATTATAGATTTACCAGTGCTCCAAGGGATTTTTTTTTTAATAAGATACCGCAACCACTATTTTAATCTTTCTTGGTGTTAAAACAGTATCATTTTATTACAACAAATTTGCTGATTAACAATCGCTTGTTTTACTTGAAAACATATATTTATTAACAAACATTAAGGAAGGGCCTGTTCACACACAGTATGGTGAATGGTGTTTTTCCACGTTGAAAGAAGACCAGCTACTGCTAGGGCACGTAAAAAACAGTTGACAATGCAACGCAATACTATACATTTATTGCAACTTGATTTAAAAATTATGCCTGCACTATTTTTGCATGCCTCATGTGCATCTATTGAAATTAATGGACTGCCCTAGAATGTGACGCATGGGAAGGCGCAAAAAATGCTTGCTCTAAGATGCTCCCCCTGGTGTAAATGAACCATACTGCAAAATAATTGCTTACCTCCTCTTGTTACATGAATTTTTCTCAAAAGTAAACATACTGTAGATAAAATATTGTAGAGCTCTATTGGATGTTAACTGCCTGCTGGTTCAAAAATTAAAAAAATTACTGTTGAAATGACGTTAACATGTTAAAGCTTATATGATATTTTAGTGTTCTGGTTTACATAGATGTTAAAATATATCCAGCTAATACTTTATAAGCAGTTAAACAGTTGTTTTCTTTTTGGGATAAAGGTTTTACATAAATAAATAAAAGCTGATCATTGTAAGTACTCCTGTCAGTGTTAAATGGATTGTCACTAATCCCTCTAACTGCTACAAAAGCAGAACAGATTGTTCTTTTCAAAAATTACATACTTACTGACTGGATCGCCATGTAAAAATAAAGGAAAGAGAGCCTAAAAAAGAAAACTATTATAGGCATTACATCTAAGAATTGATAAGCTGCAATATAAAAAAAAGTTTGCTTTTGGGTTTAATACCACTTTAGGCTACTTTTACACTGCTTGCTTGCATATTCATTTTACCATGCTTTTGCAGCATTTCCAGTGCATGTTTTCACCTGTTAAAAAAAGACAAGTGACTCAAAAAACACACCAAAACTGCAACATGCGTTTTTTTATGTGTTTTCCATTTATTTCAATGGGGTGGTGCATTTTTAGTGTTTTTATTTTTTTTTTTTACAAAACCAAACATGCACCAATTCAGCATGCAAGGTTTTTGAAATTGAAGCTGACCTGTAAGTGACTGGTGTGAAGAGTTCCATAGGATTTAATAGGCATGCATTTTTCATCCACTTTGGTAAGGCAAAAAAGGAAAAACAAAAAACTGATCAATGTGAAAGGGCCCTAAAGATAAGAAATCCTGTTGCAGCAACTGCTTAAAAAGTGTTTGCTTATGTTAGGGTTAATTTGTTTGGTGCCCACCTAAAGCGGAGCTGCACCCAAAAAGGGGAAGTTCGACTTTAAAGTGGTTGTAAAGGTAGAGGGTGTTTTATCTTAACCACTTCAGCCCCGGAAGATTTTACCCCCTTCCTGACCAGAGCACTTTTTACAATTCGGCACTGCATCGCTTTAACTGCTAATTGCGCGGTCATGCAATGCTGTACCCAAATGAAATTTGCGTCCTTTTCTTCCCACAAATAGAGCTTTCTTTTGATGGTATTTGATCACCTCTGCCATTTTTATTTTTTGCGCTATAAACGGAAAAAGACCGAAAATTTTGAAAAAAAATGATATTTTCTACTTTTTGTTATAAAAAAAATCCAATAAACTAAATTTTAGTCATACATTTAGGCCAAAATGTATTCGGCCACATGTCTTTGGTAAAAAAAATGTCAATAAGCGTATATTTATTGGTTTGCGCAAAAGTTATAGCGTCTACAAACTAGGGTACATTTTCTGTAATTTACACAGCTTTTAGTTTATGACTGCCTATGTCATTTCTTGAGGTGCTAAAATGGCAGGGCAGTACAAAACCCCCCCCAAATGACCCCATTTTGGAAAGTAGACACCCCAAGGAAATTGCTGAGAGGCATGTTGAACCCATTGAATATTTATTTTTTTTGTCCCAAGTGATTGAATAATGACAAAAAAAAAAAAAAAATTTACAAAAAGTTGTCACTAAATGATATATTGCTCACACAGGCCATGGGCATATGTGGAATTGCACCCCAAAATACATTCAACTGCTTCTCCTGAGTATGGGGATACCACATGTGTGGGACTTTTTGGGAGCCTAGCCGCGTACGGGGCCCCGAAAACCAAGCACCGCCTTCAGGATTTCTAAGGGCATAAATTTTTGATTTCACGCCTCACTACCTATCAGTTTTGAAGGCCATAAAATGCCCAGGTGGCACAAAACCCCCCCAAATGACCCCATTTTGGAAAGTAGACACCCCAAGCTATTTGCTGAGAGGCATGGTGAGTATTTTGCAGCTCTCATTTGTTTTTGAAAATGAAGAAAGACCAGAAAAAAAAATTTTTTTTTTTCAATTTTCAAAACTTTGTGACAAAAAGTGAGGTCTGCAAAATACTCACTATACCTCTCAGCAAATAGCTTGGGGTGTCTACTTTCCAAAATGGGGTCATTTTGGGGGGTTTTGTGCCACCTGGGCATTCCATGGCCTCCGAAACTGTGATGGGCAGTGAAGAGTGAAATCAAAAATTTACGCCCTTAGAAAGCCTGAAGGCGGTGCTTGGTTTTCGGGGTCCCGTGCGCAGCTAGGCTCCCAAAAAGTCCCACACATGTGGTATTCCCGTACTCAGGAGAAGCAGCAGAATGTATTTTGGGGTGTCATTTCACATATCCCCATGGCATGTTTGAGCAATATATCATTTAGTGACAACTGTGTGCAAAAAAAAAAAAAAAAAAAATTGTCTCTTTCCCGCAACTTGTGTCGCAATATAAAATATTCCATGGACTCGACATGCCTCTCAGGAAATAGCTTGGGGTGTCTACTTTCCAAAATGGGGTCATTTGGGGGGGTTTTGAACTGTCCTGGCATTTTATGCACAACATTTAGAAGCTTATGTCACACATCATCCACTCTTCTAACCACTTGAAGGCAAAACCCTTTCTGACACTTTTTGATTACGTGAAAAAATTATTTTTTTTTGCAAGAAAATTACTTTGAAACCCCAAACATTATATATTTTTTTAAAGCAAATGCCCTACAGATTAAAATGGTGAGTGTTTCATTTTTTTTTTTCACACGGTATTTGCGCAGCGATTTTTCAAACGCATTTTTTTGTGGAAAAAACACACTTTTTTAAATTTTAATGCACTAAAACACACTATATTGCCCAAATGTTTGATGGAATAAAAAAGATGATCTTAAGCCGAGTACATGGATACCAAACATGACATGCTTTAAAATTGCGCACAAACGTGCAGTGGCAACAAAATTAATACATTTTTAAAAGCCTTTACAGGTTACCACTTTAGATTTACAGAGGAGGTCTACTGCTAAAAATACTGCCCTCGATCTGACCTTCGCGGTGATACCTCAAATGCATGGTGCAATTGCTGTTTACATTTGACGCCAGACCGACGCTTGCGTTCGCCTTAGCGTGAGAGCAGGGGGGACAGGGTTGCTTTTTTTTTTTTTTTTTTTTTCTTTATTATTTTTTTGCTTTTTTATCTTATTTTTAAACTGTTCCTTTCATTTTTTTTTTTTTTTTTAAATCATTTTTATTGTTATCTCAGGGAATGTAAATATCCCCTATGATAGCAATAGGTAGTGACAGGTACTCTTTTTTTGAAAAAATTGGGGTCTATTAGACCCTAGATCTCTCCTCTGCCCTCAAAGCATCTGACCACACCAAGATCGGTGTGATAAAATGCTTCCCCAATTTCTCAATGGCGCTGTTTACATCCGGCGAAATCTAAGTCATAAAATGCTCGTAGCTTCCGGTTTCTTAGGCCATAGAGATGTTTGGAGCCACTCTGGTCTCTGATCAGCTCTATGGTCAGCTGGCTGAATCACCGGCTGCATTCTCAGGTTCCCTGTTGAGACAGGAGAGCCAGAGAAAAACACGGAAGACGGTGGGGGGGGGGGCATTCCCTCCCACTGCTTGTAAAAGCAGTCTAGAGGCTAATTAGCCACTAGGATTGCTTTTACATGAAAGCCGACCGCTGGCTGAAAAGAATGATACCAAGATGATACCTAAACCTGCAGGCATCATTCTGGTATAACCACTCAAAGTTGTGAATGGTGTACCTGAAGACCAAAAAATGGTTAACAATAAAGCACAGTAAACGGTAAAGTATAAAAAATTGCATACCTGAAAAGCAAACATGATAAAACATAATAACAATAAAACATTGCAGAATAGAATACAGTAAAAAAGAGCAGAACAATAGAGAGAGAATAGAGAGAGAGAATAAAACAACAACTATTTTTTTTATTTTTGTTTGTGTTTTTTTTGCAAACTTGTAACTTTTATAACTGTAACCGGTTCCAGGTTCGGGTCTCTCAAAATGCGATGGCATCTTGGGAGACCCTGTGAAAGTGCGCCTAGTCTGTGGAATGCTGTATCCTACGCTAATACTCAACTAGTGAATGGTAGCGTTCAAAACATTCACCAATGCAAAGACCAGGATTGTCAGGACAGGAGGGACAATAATAGCGTGTGTCACGCCTATATCCGCGCTTGCTGCAGACACAACATCTTTTTGGGGGGGTTTGTTGGGTAGGGGTACTCGGGAGGACATAAAAATGCCTCTCATGCAGCCGACTGCATTTGGTTGGGGATGTGAATGGGGGAAGTATGGGCGCTGCAGAAGCGGTGGGTTCCCAATTAGGATTGGCGAATGCAGTAGGAAGGGCATTATGGGCACGACGGGCCTGTGTTTGTCTTTTTGGTGGCAGCGGGACACTACTTGTGCTTGCCACCTCACCAGCTTGAACTGCACTTATGGGACTCGCCACGTCACCAAGTGTTACTGCAGTGCTGGTTTGACTACGACCGGGGTGTACTAGGCCGCTGGCGCTTGCCAGTTCACCAAAACGCTACCAAAAAAACTGTTAGCGATCGCAGGGATCAGGCCTGACTCTGCGAATGCTGCAGTTATGCATTTAGTGTTCTGTAAGTGACAGTGATCGATCGATACTGCACTTGGGTGGGCTGGGCTGGGCCGGGCGGAGGGGCAAAACGCAGGTGCTAGTAGGTATCTGGGCTGATCCCGCTAACACTGCGTTTTTGGGAACCCTAAACTGCTGGGGACGCCAGTATAGATCTGATCGGATCAGATATTGATCCGTTCAGATACTATACCACTAAGGGAGGTGTACGCTGCGTGCGTGGGTGTTAGCGGTACTGGCGCTAACCTGACGCTGCCTGGGGCTGGTGCTTACCAGTTCACCAAAACGCTACCAAAAAAACTGTTAGCGATCGCAGGGATCAGGCCTGACTCTGCGAACGCTGCAGTTATGCGTTTAGTGTTCTGTAAGTGACAGTGATCGATCGATCGATACTGCACTTGGGTGGGCTGGGCTAGGCTGGGCGGAGGGGCAAAACGCAGGTGCTAGCAGGTATCTGGGCTGATCCCGCTAACACTGCGTTTTTGGGAACCCTAAACTGCTGGGGACGCTAGTATAGATCTGATCGGATCAGATATTGATGCGTTCAGATACTATACCACTAAGGGAGGCGTATGCTGCGTGCGTGGGTGTTAGCGGTACTGGCGCTAATCTGACGCTGCCTGGGGCGACGCATATCACCGCTGGGCGATCAGGGGGCTAAACCTTTATTCGGTAATAAACGGCGGGTGCCCTGACACTATAAAAAATAAACGAACTAACCAGCGTCACCCGTAACAGTTATACGGTGATCAGTGGTGAAAGGGTTAACTAGGGGGCAATCAAGGGGTTAAAACATTTATTAGATAGTATATGGGGGTCCCTGTCGCTATAAAACGCTGACGGCGAACCTAAATATTTACCTCACTAACTAGCATCACCAGCGACACTAATACAGCGATCAGAAAAATGATCGCTTAGTGACACTGGTGACGGGGGGTGATCAAGGGGTTAAAACTTTATTAGGGGGGGTTAGGGGGGTACCCTAGACCTACAGGGGGCTAACCCTAATTGTCCTAACACTGTAACTGTCACAAACTGACACTATGCAGCAATCAGAAAAAAAAAAAAAAAACCTGCTTGGTGTCAGTTTGTGACAGGGGGGGGGTGATTGGGGGGGGATCGGGGGGCGATCGGGGGGGGGATCGGCGTGTTTAGTGTGCCTGGCATGTTCTACTGTGTTGTGTGTGTGTTGTGCACTTACTTACATGTCGTCTCTCCTCGGGCCGGAACGGAAACTCCCGAGCCGAGGAGAGATGACATCACATCCTCTGCCTCTGTGTACTATACAGAGGCAGAGGATGTTTCTCATTGGCTGGGAGCGATCGCGAGGGGGGGGCCACGATCGGATGGCCTCCCCCTGGTCTCTTACTTCTCCCAGCCAAATGCCGACCACAGCTGGCACCGGGGGGGGGTCCGATCGGACCCCCCGCCCGCGGGAAGGCAATCACGTACCAGGTACGTGATTTTGCCTGCCCGTGCCATTCTGCTCACGTATATAGGCGTGAGGCAGTCGGCAAGTGGTTAATGCATTCTGTGCAATAAGATAAAAAACCTTCTGTGTGCAGCAGTCATCCGAAAATCTCCCTCCAGATTGGTCTATACACAGCAGCGGCACCATTGGCTCCCGCTGCTGTCAAAGTCAGTTAGCCAATGAGGAGAGAGAGGGGGCGGGCCGAACCGCGGCTCCGTGTCTAAATGGATACATGGAGCTGCAGCTCGGGTGCCCCCATAGCAAGCTGCTTGCTGTGGGGGCACTCGACAGGAGGGAGGGCTAGGAGTGCCGAAAAGAGAGGGAAGAGGAGGATCTGGTCTGCTCTCTGCAAATCCACTACACAGAGCAGGTAAGTATAACATGCTTGTTTTTTTAGAGAAGAAAAAACAAGACTTTACTATCACTTTAAGTTCTCCTCCCCCCTCCCCTGTCATTTTTGGCATGGAATTTTTTTTTTTTGGGGGTACCTAGTTTTGACAGGTGCCTGGTCCAACTTGTGCTCAGATTGTCTAGACCAATGTTTCTCAACTCCAGTCCTCAAGTACCCCCAACAGATCATGTTTTCAGGCTTCATTATTTTACACAGGAGTTTCACTGCCTTAGTAATTACCACAACCATTCCATCTGAGGAAAATCCTGAAAATATGACTTGTTGGGGGTACTTGAGGGCTGGAGTTGAGAAACATTGGCCTAGATGATCCGAGCAGAAGTTCTCCTCTCTCCCTCCCACCCTACAATTATCTGGGACACATCACATGACTGCCGGACCATTCAGGACATGCATCGCGACTCAAGCATGCACAGTGTGCACCTGGCTGTAAAGCCTCAAGGTGTCACAGCCAGGTGCCCACAGTTGAAATGCCAGCTCCAGTGAGAGAAGAGGGAGACAAGCGGTCACTTGGGTGAGCATATCACTGGATTCTGGGATAGGTGAGTGCAGTGCTGGGACAAGGCCATTTGGTGCCCAGGGCGAAGATGGCAAACTGCCCCCCCCCCCCCATTTTTAAGAAAGAATCAATGTCGTTTCAAAATAAGAATATACGTAAAACAATACAAATTCAATTATCACCCCACACACAGTATTTCACCCTTTACATGACCCCCCCCCCCCCACACACAGTATTGTTACTCTTATGCCTACTAACAACCCGCCCAGGGCCGTCTTTAACCACTTGCTGACCACGACGAGCGCACAACGATATATGTCACAATGGCACGGCTGGGCAGATTTTTTTTAAAAAGTTTTTATTGAACAATTTACATTTGGAACATAGTTCTGCAAGTTACAAGGCAATAATGGAGAAATGCATAAAACAAAGAAATGTGGCTTATACACATGTAGACACAGCAGATCAAAAACTTATTCAGATAGCCACCTCTGTATCCCTCCTTTCACAGCCACCTCTTTACCCCCCTTCCACAGCCACCTCTGTACCCCCCTTCTATAGCCACTTCAGTATCCCCCCTTCTATAGCCACCTCTGTATACCCCCCCTTCTATAGCCACCTCTGTATACCCCCCTTCTATAGCCACCTTTGTATACCCCCCTTCTATAGCTACCTCTGTATACCCCCCTTCTATAGCCATCTCTGTATATCCCCCTTCTATAGTCACCTCTGTACCCCCCCTTCTATAGTCACCTCCTGTATACCCCCCTTCTATAGTCACCTCTGTACCCCCCCTTCTATAGTCACCTCTGTATACCCCCTTCTATAGTCACCTCTGTACCCCCCCTTCTATAGTCACCTCTGTACCCCCCCTTCTATAGTCACCTCTGTATACCCCCCTTCTATAGCCACCTCTGTATACTCCCCTTCTATAGCCACCTCTGTATACCCCCCTTCTATAGTCACCTCTGTACTCCGCCTTCTATAGTCACCTCTGTATACCCCCCTTCTATAGTCACCTCTGTATACCCCCCTTCTGTAGTCACCTCTGTATACCCCCCTTCTGTAGTCACCTCTGTATACCCCCCTTCTATAGTCACCTCTGTATACCCCCCTTCTATAGTCACCTCTGTAAACCCCCTTCTATAGTCACCTCTGTAAACCCCCTTCTATAGTCACCTCTGTAAACCCCCTTCTATAGTCACCTCTGTAAACCCCCTTCTGTAGTCACCTCTGTAAACCCCCTTCTGTAGCCACCTCTGTATACCCCCCTTCTATAGTCACCTCTGTACCCCCCTTCTATAGTCACCTCTGTATACCCCCCCTTCTATAGTCACCTCTGTATACCCCCCTTCTAAAACCACCTCTGTATAGCCCCCTTCTAAAACCACCCCTGTACACCCCCCTTCTATAGTCACCTCTGTACACCCCCCTTCTATAGTCACCTCTGTACACCCCCCTTCTATAGTCACCTCTGTATACCCCCCTTCTATAGTCTCCTCTGTACCCCCCTTCTAAAGTCTCCTCTGTACCCCCCCCACAACCCCCCCCCCGTCCATCCACAGCCACCATTGTAATCCTCCCTTTAGAGTTCCCACCTCTTTTCACAAATTCCTCCCCCTCCTTCTCACAGATCTCATCCTCACTCCGTGACACTGCACCTCTCTGGTATGTGTGCGCGCTCTTTTTCCAACACAGTCTCAGATCTGTAGCATCCAGCCAGAACATTTCACTCTGTTCTGTGCTGTGCTATAGAAGTGTGAGGGGGGTGATGGGACGGGGAGCATGGACGATCGCTCTGCCTCACTCCCTGTCATAGGCCAGCCACTCCGATCCTGCAGCTCCTGACAGAGGGAGAAGCAGGACGAGTCGGCACTTACACACACAGCCTGCAGCTGTTCTCCTCCCCTGTCATTGTGGCCACCTGTGTTAACCCGGCCGGGAGAGCAAACGGGGGAGGACGGCACAGCTGTGTTCGTGACCGCTACACTGGGAGAACTATTCTAAGGCGGTGCGGGCTTCAGGGGCAGCTGCTTTTGCTGTGCGTTAAAGAGGGCCCTGAACCCGCCCCCTCTCACACTCCGCCCAGGGCACTCGTCCCTCTCGCCCACCCCTTGTACCGGCTCTGGGTGAGTTTGTGTTTATTAAAAGTGGGCAGCTACAGTTTTTGTAGATACTGACTTTTAATAAACATGGAAAAGACCGGAGCTCCATTTTAATGTCTACCCAGTTCACAGGTCAACAATGTTGTTGTACAAATTCACTGCAGAACAAATAGCGTTGTCACCCTACAGGAACTGGAAAAATGACAGCTCTATGGGCAGGATCAACAGGTAATAAGAGTATGTTGTAGGGGAGAGTCAGAAAATAACTCTCTTTACCTTTCTGTGTTTAGGAAAGTACTTCCCTGGACCCCTGGTTGCTTGTATCAGTGTGAAGATAGAAAGGCTCAGTAAAGTTGGCATGCTGTTTTAACACTAGTTATTAGACAATATGAAATATGTAATATTTAATTTTGCCCATGGTTCCAGTTTAACCTATTTTAATTATTTCCTGGGCATGAATTTATCCTTCATGTGTATTGCTCAACCTGTCCCCATTAAAGGTTTAGTATTAGTATGTGGGAATTACTAATAAGTGATGTAAGAGCCTTTTTTTAAATCCCAGTCCTTTTGGGTATACACTGGTGACACTTTCATAAATAAGCTCACATTTCTCTTGAAGATCTATGAATAGAGATGTGTCTGATTTAACATTCCCCGGTGCTACTGACCCTTTACAATAGTTTCAGTCTTATTTTATATATCTGACAAAGCCTTATAAAAATGGGAATTAAAAGAAGCACTAATATTCAGCAATGTGTCAGAATTTAGCAGAATTTGCAGTTCTTATTGAAATGTATTATAAAAAATGAATACAAAGATGAAAGTCCACAAATATTCCTACAATTCAGGTGTTTCAAGTACAATAGACTACCATGAATGTAGCACAGATATGATAGAGAACAAAGCATTTCAAAAGAGGTCAAGTTTATCATTATCTAAAATGACAGGAGGAGACACATACAAGATATACTGAATAGGCACTGGTGTACAATATGCTAGATAATAACCTTGCATTCTACACTATTCCAAACAATTTTACAGCATTTTAAATGTGCTTCAAAAGACATTTGGCTATAACATTAACTGTTGCATAGAATAGATCTTTCTTTTGAGACCTTACCCAAGACTGTCAAATATAATAAGATTTTACTACCAAATGTGCTGTATCCCTAAAGGTGATCTGTTGCTTGCCAAGTCAAAGTTATATTTATATTTCTTGTGCCAAATTAGGATTTGAAATGTATTTATTACCTGTCAGTTTGTATTGCTAAATTAATATCTAATTTTCATATTAAGTTATTAAGCTCAAACTGCAACTAATAATTAAATTCACAGAGAAACTGCTTAACATAGAAACAAGATTATCAGCTATCTGAGTGTTACACTAAGCATCTAGAGCAGAGCTGTGACTGGGGTTCGAGATTTGAAAGTGACATTATACTGCCGTGTTTGCTGATTTTACCACTACAAGACCAAGACTCAAAAATGTGCTGGGGGGGGGGGGGGGACTTTGTGATGGGAAAAATGCCATCATGACCATTGATATTCAGCAGGTATCGGGGTTGGGTGTCTGCAAGTCAGCCACTGCCAAGGAGTGCACTAGGCCAGAGACTGCTATTTTCAGTAATTTGTCATCTGTTATCAGTGAAAGAGGAAGTAAACTTCCTCTGCAGACATTTACCTATAGGTAAGCCTATAACAAGGCTTACCTATAGGTAGTGAAAATGGCTCCTAAACGTGTACCATTTAGGAGATATTTACATTGCATGCAGCCAGTGACATCACTGGCGCATGCTCTCTGAATGAATGTCCACGGGTGCCATTCCTTCCAGCCCCGTGCCATGATCTGCGGAGCACCGGAGCCCGCAAACCTGGGAGAAACTCCGGGGAAGATGTCGGCCATGTCAGCAGTGTGTGGGGACCCTTGCAATAGCTTTGTTCTAAGGCAAATATTTCATAATGAGCTAGTATGCGATGCATACTAGCTCATTAAGCCTTTATCTTGCAGGGTTTTTTTTTCTGAGGTTTACAACCTCTTTAAAGCAGAACTTTACCCTAAAAGGGAAATGGCTGCGTACAGTAAACAGCGCCAGCGATCCAAAGACCGGCGAAAAAACGGTTTGGGTGAGACCGCTGCCCAAATGAGTGTCCTTTTATTAAAAGCTAGCAGCTTCAGTATTTGTAGCTGCTGACTTTGATTTTTTTTTTCAAACAGGGCAAAGAACTGCTGCAAGTAAAATGTTATAATTCATTCACTTTAATATTGTATGTTTTTTTTCTCTGGTATTATGTCATTATGTCAAGAATCTTTAAGCACATATATATTCAAATGTAAATAATAAATGTGTGATAGTGCTGCTAGATCCTAAATAAATTGAACATAAACCAATAAATAACTAAAAATACACAAATCATAGAATATTAAAGTGCAGGTGCTAACATTCAATATATAAAGTGCTGGTGGTGCAATAGATGTGCAAAAATCCAAAAGAAAGTCCACTTGAAGTATTACTCCAGTGATAATTCTTCTTAAAAATAGCACACACAAAAAAGTCTCTTATTTTGAATCGTGCTTCACAAATTAACACACAGTGGGGGTCATTTACTATAGCGCTATGGCGCTAATTCGCGCAAATTGCCGCAAATTAGCGCTAATTCGCGGCAATTTAGCGCGAATTAGCGCTAATAGCGCTAATTCGCGCTAAAACGGTATTCACTATAGCGCTGGTGAGAAAATACTCCCAAAATCGAATTTACTATAGCTCCCTGAAACTAAATAGCGCCCAAACCCTTACTCTGCTAAAACCTAGAGAATTGCACATGGAAATAATGTTTAGAGCATGATATAATTGCCTAAATGGTACTGAAATATGCGGTATATTATTTAAAGATTATCTGCTTTTAAACTGTGTGAAAAAGTGATTTCTACACTGAAATATCTTTAAAAGTCTGAAAAGTGAAAAATTCCCCGTTTTGGACAACTAGGTGCCAACACAACTGAGCATGCTCAGACCTGAAAATAACTCTCATTTTAACTCAAGTGTCTTTTTTACCTGGAGGTATAGTAAATACCAAAATGAGAGCTAATTAGAGAACATTTTTTGGGAGTTAAAATCTGCTCTAATTTAGTCCAAATGAAGTTTCAGTCATTGATTCTAATGGAACAATTCTAACTTTCACAAAAAAACCTTTTTAATGTTGAGATGAAATGTATCTTTCTGTGAAATAAATTTTCCTTTGCAACATTGTTGCTTCTACTTAAAATATTTTGATTTTAAGAATGCTACAATGTGGAATGTTTTGATGTTTTGGTAAAATATATTTTTCTCTGTCACTTTCACTTGTTACTCTTCATCTCACAACAATCTTCACCCCAAACTCACACAGGTGTCTTTACAATCCACAAACAATACCATTGCTGATGACAATTTAAAATGAATCACAATTTTTTGTGCTTTTTATTATTTCCAAATATTCATAATTTGAGCCCAAAAAATGTGATATGTGTACCAACATCAGAAAGCAAAATGTAATTCCCAAAAATTTGAGGGTAATATTCTACTCTCACCCACAAAAAAACACCAAATATCACAGAATAAATCAAGAAGAATAACTCTTGAGTAATGTAATTCCATCACCTGTATGTCCATAGAAATGCAGTATTTATGTGTTTTTATGTGTATTTATGTGTAGTTATGTGTAAGAGGGTCTCACACGTGGCAGCTCTGTGGCTTAGAGGTTAGAACTTCTGCTTAGTATCTCTGAGGGTCTAGGTTCACATCCCAACCATGTTACTTCATGTAGAGAAGTTGTCTCATCTCCCAGGTCCTATAACTATGTCTAATTGTAGTAGTTATGTGTAGGAGGGTTCCACCACCATTGTAAGTCTTTTCCAGATACACTATATAGCCAAAAGTATTGGGACGCCTGCCTTTACACACACATGAACTTTAATGGCAGCCCAGTCTTAGTCCGTAGGGTTAAAATTTGATTTGGCCCAATCTTTGCAGCTAGAACAGCTTCTGGGAAGGCTGTCCACAAGGTTTAGTCTGCCTATGGGAATGTTTGACCATTCTTCCAGAAGTGCATTTGTGAGGCCAGGCACTGATGTTGGATGAGAAGGCCTGGCTTGCAGTCTCTACTCTAATTCAGCCAAAGGGTGTTCTATCGGGTTGAGGCCAGGACTCTGTGCAGGCCAGTCAAGTTTCTCCACCCCAAACTTGCTCATCCATGTCTTTATGGACCTTGCTTTGTGTACTGGTGTGCAGTCATGTTGGAACAGGAAGGGGCTTTCCCCAAACTGTCCCCACAAAGTCGGGAGCATGAAATTGTCCAAAATGTTTCGGTATGCTGACGCCTTAAGAGTTCCCTTATCTGAAACTAAGAGGCCAAGCCCAACCCCTGAAAAACAACCCCGCACCATAATCCCCCTCCACCAAATCATTTGGACCAGTGCACAAAGCAAGGTCCATAAAGACATGGATGAGTGATTTTGGGGTGGAGGAACTTGACTGGCCAGCACAGAGACGTGACCTCAACACAACAGAACACCTTGGGGATAAATTAGAGAGGAGACTGTAGGTCAGGCCTTCTCGTCCAACATCAGTGCCTGACCTCACAAATGCACTTGGAAGAATGGTCAAACATTCCCATAGACACACTCCTAAACATTGTGGACAAGAAGAGTTGAAGCTGTTATAGCTGCAAAGGGTGGGCCAAATGAGTTTTGAACCCAATACTAATACTGGGATGCCATTACAGTTCATGTGTGTTTAAAGGCAGGCATCCCAATACTTAGGCCAATATACTGTATATTGCTTGTGACACTGAGCATGGCTATGGACTTAGGGCAGAGATGCAGACACCATGTGTGGGGCTGCCTGGTGGCTAAGTGGGTAGCAGTTCTGTCTAGCAGCACCTGGGATGTTGGTTCAATTCCCCAACATGCTAATGCTTGTGTTGAAGTTTATATGTTCTCCCTGTGTGGGTTTCTCACCACAATCCAAAGACATGCTGGCATCTTATTTGTCTCCTGTCGAAATAGGTTCTAATGTAAGATTGTTAATTTTGGACTTTATATTGGAAGTTCATTGCAGCCAGGGACTGATGTTAACGTTTATTAGCACTAATCATGCCCAGGGACTTGGACATTTCAAATTTTAGGGTTTACACTGCACAGGTACATATGCTTAGAAAACTGTTGCTTTGTTTATGTGGATGCAAATGGACTTTGATCTTTGTCCTGTAGTTGGAGATTTGATGCACATAGCCAAGGCTAACAGAGTTGCAAATACTATTATGTGTTCCTGCTCATCAGGTGCAATCACTTTAGACATACATGAAGAGACAGATTGAAAGATACTGGTGGGCGTGTACTTCTATTGGGTGTGTCAGTGTGCTAACAATACAACCTCTCTTATATAAAGGCCTGCAGTAGGGGGTTTGTTTGGCCTGAGAAGGTCAGGTTTTTTGTTGTGATGGAGAAGGAATGATATTGGGAGATTTGATGAAATTCTTGTGCATTTTTTCAATCAAAGTGGGTTTATGTGGCCATGCTGTCAATGTTGTGTGTGTATTGTTCCTGTCTGATCATGCAAACATCGTTTGGAAGCATCTGCTGACCTACTATTTTTGATCTCGTTTAATTGTGTACACCGAAATGTAGCTTCCAGCAGAACATGGTCACCAATGTATGTATGTGTGGATTGTGGGCTGGTGGTGGGTGTTTTGAATAAGTCTTTTGCAATATTATGTTGGAATGCTTTGTAAGAATGACTGTTAAGTATGTTTCTATAATCTTTCAGATAATGTGATGTGTTGCCCGTTATACACTGAAATTAAAGCTGTGTCCACTCTAAGGTTTTTGTCTAATTTTAGATTGTAAGCTCCTATGAGCAGGGCCCTTAAAATTCCGTTGCTAAATGTAGTGCCATATATCCTGTCCAAATTTTTTTGAAGCTAGTAAATGTAAATTTTATTTTTTTTCTGCTGGTAAAATAAATACATTGAGCTTTTGTTGTGGTGTGTGTGTGTGTGGTGTGTTTTTTTTTTTTTTTTTTTTTTTTTTTTTCCTTTTCCTTCTACTTTTCTTTCTTTAGTTTTTGTGGGTGGTGGTTTTGGGAAAGTGCAATATCTCTTTTATATTTTATTTCAATATGTATTTGTGCACCAAAAAACTAATCTCTTTGCCCTGGTTCACATGCTACTTTGAAATTGCGCTACTTCACTTGAAGTAGCACGATTTCAAAGTAGCAAGGTCAGCGTGATTTCAGGTGGCTTCATACACAAATGTCTACTGAAGTCGCACCTGAAATCGGCAAAAGTAGTGCAGGAACTACTTTAGCAAATGGATGCGGTGCCACAAAAAAAGTTGCATCAATTGGAACAGTGCCATTGCCAATAGTCATGCGATTTGATCTCTCAAATCGAATGACCAATCGCTCCAATGTAAACCTAGGCTTCTGCACAACTGCAAGTTAATGATAAAGGTGGAATCTTTATATATAACAGCTGTGGAGAATTGCAGGTAATGAATTCAGCTGGTGGATAGGCAGTGTTTGAATGTGTGGTGTGATTTGACATGTCAAATCTGTGGCAATTGCACTGTTCTAATTGGTGCGATTTGTATTGATATTGGTGCAGAAACCTGCACTGATGTCTCTGATGATGCCCCCACAGTCGGGACTGACATGCAGAAATGAAATTGTGGGAGTTCAGCTGAACGCTTTCCTCCCGCTGTCAGCGTGAACCAGGGCTCAAACTGGGCCTTTTGCCTTTGTAATTCACCTGCTGCTAACCCAGGGACACCATTTCTTAGCAAACTCCCTTAAGTTTACCTTCAAATATATGTAGAAATACAGATTTGCATATCTGAAAATAAAAAAATACTAATCGTGGTTGAGATCAAATATTCGCAGCTGCAATCAAAAGCGTGGTTTCACCTTCTGACCTGGAAATTAGTCATTGTATACACCCGGAAGTTCCTGTGCTGGTCAGGATCTCCATCTAGGTGGACATGGCGATGTCTCTTTAGGAGAGAGGAGGTGCTGCTCATTGGCCGGGTAAGTGTAGCATATGTACTTGTACTTAATCAATGCGGGGGTGGATGTCATAGTTAGATTTGGTGTGGTTCATTGATTTGTTTGGCATCACCACACATTTGCTTCCGTCCCATGTGCACACATCACTTCCTGCATTTGTTCTGCTGATGTAAATCAGTAAGGACTATGCAAGTATAAAGGAGAGCTCCTTTTATTAAAATATATATGACTTGTTTCACAGCTGGGCGAATTTTCCAGCAAATTTGGACCTCTGAGTTGCATGACAAGTTGTACCCCATGATTCTCAATGACAACCATTCATATCTGTGCTACTTTAAGTCGCACCAACTTCAAAGTAGTCCCTGTACTACTTTGGTGTGACTTGAGGTATATCAGGTACAATATTACACAGGCATTCCCAGAAGTTGGGGCCAAGTTGCAGCGGCAAAGTGGCAGCAAAATAGTGTGACTTTCAGGTCGCAGCAGTGTGAATGAGATTCAAGGATAACACCTTTGAATTTGGCCCTATTGTCACTTGTGCATCCTGAAGGTGTAGCAAATTCATCCCTGCACTACCTTGGTTTGACTTTGATGCAATTTGAGGTCCATACACCACAAGATTACACAGGCATTGCTTCAAGTCATGACAAAGCTGTGCAATTTTAAGGTCGCACAAGTGCAAATGGGGCCTTATTCAAAGGTGTTATCAATTAATCTCATTAGGTTACTTTCACACTTGGGTGACTTTTCATGGAGCTTTGGACCTCAGAGTCACATGAAAAGTTGTCCCCCTTGATTTCCATGCATATTTATTAGAGCTGCACGATTAATCGTCATCGTGATTTTTTTCCCCTTTACGATCTTGAAAAAAGAGTTTCACGATTTTTGCTATGCAAAGAACTCTGCTCTTCTGAAGCCACAGTCGAAAAACCAGGAAGTCTGCCAAGAATTAGAACATTCTTTATCAGTAAACTTAACTAGAAACCTTGTAACAATTTGTCAATTAAATAGAATTCTGTGTAAGTGAGGAAAGTTTAACCACTTAAACACTAAACATTTTTCTGACATTTGTTGGTTTCAGGTTAAAATCTTTTTTTTTTTGCTAGAAAATTACTTAAAACCCCCCAACATTATATATATATTTTTTAGTAGAGACCCTAGAGAATAAAATGGTGGTTGTTACAATATTTTATGTCACACTGTATTTGCGCCTTTCAAATGCAATTTTTTTTGGAAAAAAGTACTTTAATGAATTAAAAAAAAAAAAAAAGAAAAGTTAGCCCAATTTTTTGTGGGATAATGTGAAAGATTTTACGTCACGAGAATCGTGATCTTTTTATTCTAAGCAAAAAATTGTGATTCTCATTTTGGCCAGAACCGTGCAGCTCTAATATCTATGCAACTTCACCCATGTTCACACAGATCTGAATTGACATGTCAAATTGTAGGCCAAATCGGCGCCTATTTATGGCAATGGAACTGTCCGAATTGGTGCGACGCCACAATGATTCCCAAAAGTAGTTCCTGCACTACTTTGGGCGACTTCAGGGGGCGATTTCTTACCTCCCAACTTTTTGAGATGGGTATAAGGGACACCTATTAGCAAAAGTAGGTAGGCATAGGATTCCTTCTTAAAGGAGAACAGTTGGGACCTATGTGATTTCACTAGACATCTGTGCAGGAAAGTGCACTGATGTCTCTGAAATCGCTGACAAAGTCGGGCTGAGTCACACTTGTGCGACTTTGGACATCAGAGTCGTATGACAAGTCATACCCCATGATTTTTAATGTGTACCATTCATATCTGTGCGACTTCAAGTAACACTGACTTCAATGTAGTCCCTGTACTACTTTGGTCTGACTTTGATGCGAGTTGAGGTCCATAGACCTCAAGTTTACACAGGCATTCCCTGGAATTGCGGCAAAATTGCTGATGCAAAATCATGGGAAAGTTGCGTGTCTTTCCCTGCGACTCCTGCGTCCATAGACCTCAAGATTACATAGGCATTGCCTAAAGTCGCATTAAAATCTCACAACTTTCAGGTCGCACAAGTGTGAAAGGTGCCTAAGTCACTGTGCTGAGTACTATTTTATACCTAGAATATAACGTAGTCCCACCATCAAACACTAGTAAACATATGTTCTCAATATAATTGTGCTCAAATGGCTGAAAATCACACAGATGGTATCACCTACTGAAAGCTTGCATTGTACTCAGCAGCATATGCTGAAAAGAGGCAAATGCCTATTAGCCAATGCCACAACGGCACGAGCATGGTTGTTACTATAATATTAATGCCTGAAATGCAAAACATTATTGTATTGAATCAAACATTAGTAAATGTATTTTCTCTGTAGGTAAGTGCTCAGCTCTGTAGCATAGCGGTATACCCTGCTGCCCCCAAAAGTTCAAGCCATGAATTCAAATCCCACTGACAGCATCATCTCCCAGAAGTGTGCATTGTACTCAGAAGCATAATTAGGCAAAGCACATCAGCTTGCTTTATTCCATATTTTAACTCTTCAAATGCATGCAATGGTATGTACTTATTCAAAAATATGGTATGGAATTCCAAAATTCAAGGAAAAAAATGTCGTAGGGTCCCCCCAGTACATACCAGGCCCTTCGGTATGGACTTTAAGGGGAACCCCACACCAAAATGTAAAATAAATTTGATGTGGGGCCCCCAAAATCCATACCAGACCCTTACCTTAGCATGCAGCCTGGAGGTCAGGATAGGGGGGGACGAGTGAGCACCCTCCTTTTCTGAACCTTACCAGGCCACATGCCTCAAAGCACCTTTTCCCCATGTTGATGGGGACAAGGGCCTCTTCCTGACAACACTGGTCGGTGATTGTCGGTCTGCAGGCAGGGGCTTTATCAGAATCTGGAAGCCCCCTTTAACAACGGAGCTCCCAGATCCTGCCCCCTATGTGAATAGGTATGGGGTACATTTTACCCCTACCCATTCACCAAAAAAAGCAGTGAAATGTAAAAAAATTAATAGCCGGTTTTTGACAAGTCCTTTATTGTAGAATAGCTCCGAGCTGTCTTCTTCCCTGAGCCATCTTCTCCAGACGCTGTCTCTCCCTCCTCCATCTTCTCCCCGAGCTGTATTCTCCCAGAGCCGTCTCTCCTGCCGCCGCCATCTGCTGTGTTCTTCCGCACCGCTGGTTACCCGCTAATAAAAAAAAGCTGCTCTTCTTCCATGGTGGTCTTCCTCCGCTGTGTTGTCACCCGCTGTGTAGTGTCTCTTACATAGCCATGGAGCGGACTCTCCGGGTGACATTATCGGATGGCCACAGAAGAGCGGCTTTTTTTTTATTAGTGGGTAACCGGCTGCGCTGAAGAACACATCAGCGGGAGAAGATGGTGGCAGCAGGAGAGACAGCTCGGGGAGAAGAAACATCAAACACTAGTGAATGTATTTTCTATGTATTTTCTATGTATTTTCTATGTATGACTGTGCTACACCCAATAGGCTAGCGGTCAGCACTTCTACCTTGAGAGAACTCATGGGTTCAAATCCCACAGAGAAATACTAAAAGATTGAATTGGTGAAAAAAAAGCAAATGACTATTAGCCAATTAGCCAAAGCAGCATATGCTGAAAATAGGTGAATGCCAATTAGCCAATGCACTTTAAATTTGGCTGATTCTATTATATTAACTCTTCAAATGCATGCAATGATATGTAAGTATTCAATACTATTATGGTGTGAAATTCCAAACACCACACACCAACTAATGGGCAGATTACATTTTTTTGTTTGTTCATTTTAATTCGCTTGTGCACTGAAAAAATAAACACAGCTGGGGGATGGTAGGTTGGCTGGTATTTGAACTTGTACCATGAGTGCTGTGGAGACATCTGAGCAGACTACTAAGCCATTGTGCTAAGTATGAGACCTGCATAATAGTGTAGTATGATTACAGAATGAATATAAATAATTACCGCTTTATAGTCACCTAAATAAAAAAATAAAAAACAACATACAACAAATAGATAACCTAAATGTTTAATACATGTAACTTTACAGAATAGCAGACATTACTATGTAATAATCATTCATAACTGCATTAGTTAGCAAAAGAAGGAAAAAACTAGGAATACTAATTGCAACATACATCAATAGATGCACACGAGGTAGAGCACATCTCACATAAAAATGTTTCTTTCACATACATGGATCATGATTACAGTGCAGTACTATATAACAAATTGGTAGGAATTGGCATTTGCATATACGCGGAAGCGCTAATTAGCGCCAGCTTAGAATTTACTAACGTGTTTCTCACTAATAGCGCTAGTTTTTCATTCGCACATTCGCCTGTTGAAATTTTATTTGGCTAAAATGGTCGCTGGTTCGTATTCCCAACCACACCACAAGACTACCTGCCTGGAGTTTGCATGTTCTCCCTGTGCCTGCGTGGGTTTCCTCCGGGTACTCCGGTTTCCTCCCACACTCCAAAGACATGCTGGTAGGTTAATTGGCTTCTGTCTAAATTGGCCCTAGAATATGAATGTGAGTTAGGGACCTTAGATTGTAAGCTCCTTGAGGGTAGGGGCCCATATTAGTGTATAATGACCCATGGGAGTCTATGCCCTTCCCGTCCCGACCGCGCTGTCTGCTGGGAACACACAGCTCCCAGGAGAGAGCGGCGACCACTAGGGACGCGCAGCGCGATTCACGCATGCACAGTAGGGAACCGGGAAGTGAAGCCGCAACGCTTCACTTCCTGATTCCCTCACCTAGGATGGCGGCGGCAGCTGCCGAGAACTGAGCGGGTTCTCGGCGTCCCCTGCCGACATCGCTGGACCCTGGGACAGGTAAGTGGCCATGTATTAAAAGTCAGCAGCTGCAGTATTTGTAGCTGCTGGCTTTTAATTTTTTTTTTTTTGGCGGTGTGGGTGAACCCCCGCTTTAAATAAAAATAAATAAGTCTTCACTAATATTATGGTGTGAATCTCCAAACACCACACACTAGCTAACAAGCAGTTTACATTTGATAAACTTTATTGTATAGTATATAACACATCAAACACTAGTAAAAGTATTTTGTATGTATAATTGTGCTCAGCCCAATAGGCTAGCAGTTAGCACCTCTACCTTCAAACATTCAGTTGTTGAAAGACTCATGGGTTCAAATCCCACAGAAAAATTCTAAAAGATTGCATTGGTGGGAAAAGGAGAATGCCAGTTAGCCAATTAGCCAAAGCAACACAAATATACGTGTATATTTATTTACTGAAAATAGGTGATTGCCAAGTAGCCAATGCAGTTTAATGTGAAAGTTTTTAGTGTATTAACTCGTTAAATGCATGCAATGGTATGTAAGTATTCAATTATATTATGATGTGACATTCCAAACACCACACACTAGCTAAAGGGCAGTTTACATTTCTTTGTTTGTTTATTTTAATTCACTTGTGCACTGAAAAAATAAACACAGCTGGTGGATGGTAGGTTGGCTGTTATTTGAACTCATACCATGAGTGGTGTTCAGATATCCAAGCAGACCAATAAGCCATGGTGCTAAGTACAAGACCTGCATAATAGTGTAGTATTATTAAAGAATGAACATAAATAATTACTGCTTTATAGTCAACTAAATTAATAAATAATAAATCAAAAACATGAAAAAACAACATACAACAAATAGGTAACCTAAATGATTAATACATGTAACTTTACAGAATAGCAGACATTACTATGTAATAATCATTTAGAACTGCATTTCTTAGCAAAAGAAGGAAAAACAAACTAGGAATACTAATTGCAATATAAATCAATAGATGCAGGGGAACTGGAGCACATCTCTGATAAAAAATGTTTCTTTCACATACATGGATCATGGCTACAGTACAGTGCTATATAACAACTTGATAAGAATTGGCATTTGTATATACGCGGAAGCGCTAATTAGCGGCAATTTAGAATTTGCAAACGTTTGTTCTCCACTTATATCGCTGATTTTCATGCGCGAATTCGCCGTTTTGTTTCCATTTGGCTAAAATGGGCCCTATTATTTGCCATAGTGCCCAGTACTTCCTGGAGTTATAGTAAATGACCCCCAGTGTTTCTCTACTCCATAACTTGTGTTCCATTCACCAGGTGCAGTGCATGCTCACCTCCATCTTAGACCCACAAGGGGTCAAATACACAAATATGAGATAATATCTGATGTTGAGGTTCCTTTAAGAGCAGTACGATTCCCCTTCTAAAGTGGCTCCACACTGTTCACAGGCAACTGCAAGGCAACATATGAAGAAAAAAATGCTTCCAATAGTGCAGTACCTGGGTTATTAAACTGAATAAACCGCACAACCCCAGCTTCATATAATGCACTCACATTTATTAAGATAAAACATAGCATAAAATTAAAATCCAACAGGTCTCACGTATTCCATAAAAGTACTTCCATAACCAGGCTCCACCTCTATGTGTTTCGCCACCATCGCACGTAGCTTCATCTGGAGGAAAACCAAGCGGTGAATTTATAAGAAAACAGTGATAATCACTGTGGAAATCTCTGGTTCACGAATGCGCAATGGCCCCGGGCGAATCCGGAAGTCCGTGCATACACAAAGCTGTAAACCGACGATCGCTCATAGGGAATCCAAGAGCGGTGCTACAAGAAAATGGCTGAATTGAGGACAATAAGCTAGACCAATAGAGCAATACCGGTAATTAAAATCCAACAGGTCTCACGTATTCCATAAAAGTACTCCGAAAGCCAGGCTCCACCTCTACACGTTACGCCACATCACATGTGGCTTCATCTGGAGTGAAGCCGAGCCACTGTGGCTGGGTGAACTTATAAGAAATACGGCGATAATCACTGTGAAAATCTCTGGTTCGCACTTGCACAATTGCCTAAATGCTTTTTCTATTTTCTTATGCTGTATTCCATAATTGAGGATAATGGACTGTTATCTTGATATGTGTCCAGCCTCACTTTATCCTCTTTTAGGTCCCATCTATCTATCCAATCTACTTCTTCAATCCGTTGTTTGATAAAAGTTTCCTGATATCCTTTTTGCATGAACCTCTGGCCAATCAATCTTTTCAGCCTCATAAATTGGCCTTTTAGGACATTTAATAGCCATGGGGCATGGTGACAACCCTATATTGGTATATAACCATTCCTATCAACTGTTTTAAAATATGTTTTTTTTTTTTCTTGAATGATCCATTATTCACTGATATAGTTAGATCCAAAAAATGTATCTGTTTTGTATCATATTCCCATGCAAAATTGATATTCTTATCATTTTTATTTAATCTATTAAGGTACGGGAGTAGTGTGTTTTCATCTCCATTCCAGATTATAATCACATTGTCAATGTATCATCTGTACATTTTTAGTTGTTTGGGTGTGGCTTGATACATTTTACTTTCATCCCACTCAGCTATAAAAAATATTTGCCACACTCAGTGCAAAACGTGCACCCATGGTGATAGCTTGAATTTTTTTATAATACGTATTATTATACCAAAAGTAGTTGTGTGATAAACAATATTCCAAGCTTTTAGCCAGGTATGCTCATTGTTTTCTCGATACATCACTCAAATGTTTCAAAGCCCATTTTGAAGCTCTCATTGCATCTTGATGTCCAATAATTGTGTATAAAGAATTAACATCAGCCATAGCTATTATACAAGGTCCTTCTTCTATTTGTACTTCTCCCAGCAATTGAATAAGGTGCTTTGTGTCCCTCATGTATGCTTTGGTTTTTGTGCTAGGGGTTGCAAATAATGGTCTAAAATTAAATACTGGCCCATCCTGGCTCAGACTGATTGGATCCCATAGACATTTGAACGTCCTGGTGGGTTAATACTATCCCCATATATTTTAGGTACTATATAAATTATAGGAATCCTACAAGTATCCAGAACAAGATATCTTCCTTCTTTCTTATTCAAAAATAAGACATAGGTTTGATATTTTACATCAATTGTTATCAGCCTATGATATAATTAGTGTGATATAATAGTTTTTATTTATTAACCACTTAATGACCAGCTGCCGCAGTTATCCTGCGACAGGTTGGCTCCCCTGGGTGAATGCCATGGTACGTCGGCCGCTTTAAGAGCTCTAGGAAGGGGCGACGCTGGAGCTGATGCACGTGGCCAGCGGTTGCAATGCCCGCCGGCACCCACAATCGCTCCTGAGAGAGACAGAACGGAGATCTGTCAATGTAAACAGACAGATCTCCGTTCCGTCAGGGGAGGAGAGACAGATCTGCTGCTCCTAAAGATTAGGAACAGCGATCAGCATCCTCCATCAGGTGGTCCCATACCCCCACAGTTAGAACACACATGAGGGAACACATTTAACCCCTTAATCACCCCCTAGTGTTAACCCCTTCCCTGCCAGTGACATTTATACACATTTTTGGTTTACAGTGCAAAAAAAAAGTGCAGAGGTGATCAAATACCATCAAAAGAAAGCTTTATTTGTGATAAAAAAAGGACGTCAATTTTGTTTGGGCACAGCGTCGCACGATTGCACAATTGTCAGTTAAATTGACGCAGTGCCATATAGCAAAGAATGGGCTGGTCATTAAAGTGGCAAATCCTTCCAGTCCTTAAGTGGTGAATTCACGTCTAATGTATTTATCTATGGGGACATTTTAGGGGAATTATACTTATTTTATTTAGGTATCTAGTTTAATGGGAGTACAGCACATACAGGTTAGGATTGCTGGCTGCAATCAGACATCCTTAGCTGTTTTATAGGCATCACTGTTCAAATGTTATTAGATGCTGTGTTTATACACGATCATAAATCTCATGTCTACCTCTATTGGTCTAGTTCATAGTCCCCAATTCAGCCATTTTGTTGTAACACCGCTCTTGGATTCCCTATGAACGATCGCCGGTTTACAGCATTGCGCATGTGCAGACTTCCAAGTTTGCCAGAGGCAATTGTGCAAGCGCGACCCAGAGATTTTCACAGTGATTATCGCCGTATTTCTTATAAGTTCACCCAGTGACAGTCGCTCGGCTTCACTCCAGCTGAAGCCACGTGTGATGGTGGCGTAACATGTAGAGGTGGAGCCTGGTGTTCCGAGTACTTTTTTATGGAATACGTGAGACCTGTTGGATTTTAATTACCGGTATATGCTATGTTTTATCCTAATAGATATGAGTGCATTTTATGAAGCTGGGGTTGTGCGGTTTATTCAGTTTAATAACCAAGGAACTTTGTGGTTGGTTCACCCCTTGGTAGAAACCCAGTAGGGGTTTCAAGACATGGACTCAGGGATTTAAACAATTACTATATAGACTTTAGGGACTATCTTTCTACAATTCAAAGGTATGACTATCTTAATGAGCAGGGGGCAGCAGGAGACACTAAGCTAGCACTTTGTAAGAGGAATAGGATGTCTGTGAAGAATCTGTAATGCTCTGTTATATTTAAACAATTTTTAGTAAAATTAACTTTGCTGCTAGCTTATCTTTGCCTGGTCTGAGGTTACTTGAGGATATACTTGACGTGGTTGTAAAGGCAGAGTTCTATGCATTAAGGTAAAAAACCTTCTGGGTGCATCTCCCCCCTCAGCCCCCCCCCCCTTATACTTACCTAAGCCCCATCTCGATCCAGAGATGTGCATGAGAGCAGTGGCTTTCCTGGGTGTCTCTCTCCTCATTGATTCACACAGCAGTGGGAGCCATTGGCTCCTGCTGCTGTTAGTCACAGCCAGTGAGCCAATGATGAGAGAGAGAAGGGGTTGGGGCCAAGCAGCGCTCTGTGTGTGAATGCACAATATCCATTCACAGGAGCATGGCTTGGGAGTGAGCCTGCTCAAGTGCCCCATAGCAGTGGATTGCTATTGGGTGCACTTAGCAGGAGGGAGAAGCCAGGACCAACAGTGGGGGATCCAAAAAGAAGAGAATTGGGGCTGCTCTGTGCAAAACCATAACACAAAGAAGGTATGTGTACCATTTTTTTAAAAATCCAACCTTTAGAAACATTTTTAAGAAGTGCATACAAGACATAACATACATATGGTCACACCAGGGGACAAGACGATAACAAGAAAAGATGCAGTACCAGTGTCTGAACAAATGGTCAAGTTAACTAGAAAAGACTATATTTCAGCTGTGAAGGACTACAGTACTATATCTATGTGCATATAGCAACCAGCCAGTCGGGAAATTGAGGTGACAGGTAACTGGGCTGGTGTAATCGTCATGGGCACCAACTCAGATATGCTGCACAGAGAGAAAAAGAAGTGTCATAGAAATAATTAGCGGTCATATACAGTGCATAAAGTTGCAAGAACTGTGCCACAAAATCCAAGAATGTAAGGATGAGCCCTCATGCACACAGGCTGTTAAAAAAACGTTATGAAAACGCCAGTATCTTTGCAGTAACTTTTTTTAACTTTTTTCAGCTTTTTTCAGCGTTTTTGCAATAGCGTTTTTTAGCATTTTTGAGCGGTTTTTTAGCGTTTTTCCGCGTTAGCGTTTTTGAGCGTTTTTTTTTTTTTTCAAATTTTTTTTTTTTTTTCAATGGATCAAAAACGCTAAAAAACGTTGGTGAATGACGTTTTTGAGCGTTTTTCAGCGTTAGAGCGTTTTTACAGCTGAAAAACGTCTTTCAGAACCCACTGGTCCTGGGTTTTTTTTACAGCTTAAAAACACCTATGCCACTTGCAGCTCAAAAACGCCTAGGTGGGCATGAAGCCATAGACTAACATAGACAGGCCTTTTTAAGCTGCAAAAAAAGCTCAAAAAAGCAGCTGTAAAAACGTCCGTGTGCATGAGGACTTAAGAGGGGAAAAAAGCCTGTTTCAAGCCCCCCCCCCCCCCCCCCGATTTCCTCATGGGATCAGAGGCAGTGGCAATTTTTGCCAATTAAATCAACGAATTAAAACAATAAAAATAAAAGGTCAGTATAGGATAGGTCAAGTAGGTCATGTACCCCACCTGGGAATGAGCTAGAATATCAGGGTACCATATAAAAAGGGGCTCTGATCGTTGACAGTTGCCAGAAAAAAACTGAATCGGATTGCTCCCCCGCCCCCCTCCCTTTTTTATGTGGTGAGACCCTTTCCTATAAGGGGTAAAATGTTTTGCATATTAGTAAGATACAATATCATTCAGGCCGAGCCGTGGCTGGGTTGTACTTGTAAGTGATATTATATGAAGAATATTTAGATAGAATTGGTAAGTGTTTTTTAGATTATTAAAATATTTTAATTATTATTAAACCAATAAAATAGCCATGGCCAATATTTATCCAAAATAAAATTTATTGTAAATAAAATTGCTTGTCTGGATTTAATTTTATATAATTAGAAATGCCTGCTGCCTTCTATCCCATTAAACTACTGTTTGCGTGGAAAAGTGTTGCTCATTACGGAGAGTGCCATACTTGTGTTTCAGCATGTGTCTCTGGCAGCCTGCAGGGGCAAAAACATGCACACCTCCCGGTCCCCACTTTGACACCACCCACACACCCCCATCTCTGATAACATGAACAGGAACAGACATACATAGATGGAAATTTGGCCAGTTTCACAGAAACAATCAATGTATGGCCAGCTTTAGGCTTCTTTCAGAAAAGTGGCAAAGCTTCCAATCCTCAGAAAAGTGATCTGTAGATTGATTTTTTTTTTTTCAGTAGCAGCTGTTGACGTGCATTCAGGAGGTGATCCTGCCACCTCCTTAATGTGGTTTTTTTTTTGTCCCAAAGGGGATATTGTAGTAAAAGTATTACACCACAACTGCAAGTAAAATATTTGGCTCATTGTTGCAGTGAACTCCCATTGAACTAAAGGCAGTGCCACCCATCAAATTCTGCAGTCTGAGGTAAAAATGCCCTGGGTGAAAAGCAAAACATCCCAGCTAGGGCATGTGTACTGCCTTGTCAGGTGGCAATGCTAGCATTTTGGTGGGATGAACCCCCCCACCCCAACAGAAAGAGCCCTAACAGAGTATGCAGTGGGTAAACAATGTTTTCCTAAATCTCTCTCCTAGATCAGCGTGTATATTACAACTCCTAAACAGAAATTGAAGCCAGTAAAATGTAGCAAATTAAAATAAAAAGCAAAACACGGATGAAAAAAAGCAATAGACTATTTAGATTAAATTGTATCTTCTAGATGGCTACAACTTATCTTTAAAGTGTTACTAAACCCACAAGAGTAAAATCAGTAAAATCAGTCTGTATATGCAGTAAAGCAGGCTTGTTAACCTAAGGGGTTAATCCTCTGTATAAAAAGGCTGTGTGATCCTGTATGCCCAGATCCTCCTCATCTTCCACTGACTCCAAAACAGGTTTGAATAAGACAGAGTCAGGAGTCAGGCTGCACATGCTCAGTGTGGTGTGTATTGGTACAGTTTTTTTATTTTTTATTTTTTTTGCTTGGGAGGGTGCATGTGATCAGCACAGGGTCAATCAGCACTGTCCAGACAGAGGGTCAGGGGTCCTGGATCCTGATAGGAAAGGCAGTGCAGTGTGAAAATTCCTCCTACAAGCTTTAACCAGACACTGATAAAAGTCACAAGACTGCTATATACTGCTGATGAGGAAAGATATATTTAGCAGTTTATATTTACTAAAATAATTGCATTTCCATGTTCTGTGTACTGTTGGAGACCAGATATAGTGAAAGCAGGGTCCTGGGTTTAGTAACACTTGGAAACATGCAAGTTTTTTTTTTTTAATGTGGTTAGTGCTGTACACTTTTTTAATCCTAAATGTACCTGGCATTCCTGAACAAATTGGCTAGATTACTGAAGCTTCTGGCCACATTAAACTAATAGTATTACCATCAAACAAAAACATACAGAATAAAACTGCTTACCATATTCACATACAACCCTGGGCACTGAAATGGGTTACAGCAGCCCCCTGTAACATTATTTAATTTAATAATATAGGCACCATCCACTGCTGTTACTATCAGGAAGCTGGTCACCACCAAATATAAATATCCTGCCCACACTATGGTTTGGTATCAGAAAGCAAACACCAGAGTTAGTGGTTAGTAGTTAGTGATATGCATTAACGTAGATAGCAGTATGTACATAAATGAACACATAGAGAGTAGGTCTAATTTTATAGACAGAAATCCAGAACTCCCACTGAGGTACCTCTTACTAAAGAAAGCAAGCACAATTCTTGTAGAGCAGCTATTTGAGGAAACTGTCCTTTGCTGGCTAACGTTGGGGTCCAGTCACATAAGTACAGTTCCAGTAAAGTCTGCATGGAGTGGTAAAGGTTGCTACTCAGATGGCCAGTCCCTATGTGCTCAGTCTCTGCTAGCAGCAGCAGTGCCTTCTCACCAGTCCTCAGTGCTACATCCATTTTGGTTCTGCTGTCCAGGCGTTAGCTTGCTCCTTGATTCACCCAGATCTACTCCTGTCATTAGCACAATGGTTATTTAACCTCTGACCTCCAGCTCAGGCCAGAGGCTTGTGGTGGGTTTGCACATGTCCAGGAGTATAGATGTGTGCACTCCAGTTCCCCTCACAGCAAGAAGAATTTGCCCTGCTGGGAACCTAGGAAAATACAGATCTCTCTCCTCCTCATAACAGTCTCTCCCTGTGAACTGTATTCCAATAGTTTATTGACTTCCACAGCACAATTCCTCCCTTGGACCAAATCTCCCAAGGTTCAATACGGCCACCCCTTCAAGTCTCTTGAGCTCCTTCTACTTGCCAGCCCCCCCTCCCCACCTGCTGAGTGGAGGTGAAATAGTGTCACGCATTCAGATTGACAATCCAGGAGGGAGAAACAGAGATAGCAACAGCAGCAGGCACCACTCTCTCTCTAAATAAGCACTTGGCTACAGCACCATGAACTGCATTAGTCATATTGTATTTTCTGTCTATGTAATACATGACATTTTTAAACACGGTTCTGTTTAACATTGTTGCGATTGACTATTTGAGTAATCTGATGTTCAGTCCTTGTTCCCATTACCAATACAACTGTTAATTTGAAAGTCCTCTGCAAAAAAACTAGCTCCTACACTCACCTATCTGGTGGCCCAGGTCTCCTACCTTCCCTCTGTTGTTGTTTTCTTAAGACTATTTCCCATTCAACACTTACAGAATTGACAGATATTTGTATCTGCAATTAAAGTCATGCAGAAGACAAAACACTGAAACAGAGCAGAGGTAGGAGGCATGAGCTCCCAGAGTGGGGAGTGCGAGTGCTCATCTGTTTCAGTTAACTTTCAGCAGCATTTTGTAGTGAACTGATAGGATCTCCATTTGAAAGAAAATGAGGTAAGCCAAGTTTGGTATTTTATTCTTATAAATCACAAGAGCAAAAATTATCTTCATGCTGATTTGCAACAGCATGAAATTTAGGTCGTTATAATGTGATTCAATAGGTGGATAATTCCACTTATCAGCTGGGGATTCTATAAGAACACTTATAAGCAACAGTTCCTGTGGCCAGTAGGGACGAGCTTCGTGTTCGAGTCGAACCCATGTTAGACTCGAACATCGTCTGTTCGCCCGTTCGCCGAACTGCTAACGATATGGGCCGTTCGCGCCAAATTCGTGTGGCGCGTCACAGCCCATAATTCACTGCGGCATCGCAGTGCATTGCTGGCTGATGATTGGCCAAGCATGCACTATGACCCGCATGCTTGGCCAATCACAGCGCCGTCTGAACAGAGAGCCGTAATTGGCCAAAGCCAAGGAGGCTTTGGCCAATTATGGCTCAGGGGATTTAGTACACGCCCCACACTATATAAGGCTGCCAGCACGGCGGCCCTGTGTAGTGTGTTCCGGCGTTGAAAGAGATAGACAGAGAGACAGTGTCATTTGATTTGAGTTAGATAGATTAGGCAGAACAGTCAGTCAGTTAGCTGCACTTACAGTGTATTGTGTGTATATATATGCATCCCAGGTGTTGCATATATATATATATATATATATATATATATACACTGTATTCAGTTTAGCTAGATCCGTTCCTGTTATCTTCCTACTGACAGGCAGGCTTGTCTTGTTACAGTATTTACAGCTACCTGAAGAAAATTGCTGCTGTTCTTTTGATCCTATTAGTACCACAGTCAGGCAGCTAGACTATTTACAGTTAGTGCAGTGCGTCCTGCTCACAGTGTTCAGCTAGATCCGTTCCTGTTATCTTCCTACTGACAGGCAGGCTTGTCTTGTTACAGTATATACAGCTACCTGAAGAAAATTACTGGTGTTCTTTTGATCCTATTAGTACCACAGTCAGGCAGCTAGACTATTTACAGTTAGTGCAGTGCGTCCTGCTCACAGTGTTCAGTTAGATCCATTCCTGTTATCTTCTTACTGACAGGCAGGCTTGTCTTGTTACAGTATATACAGCTACCTGAAGAGAATTACTGGTGTTCTTTTGATTCTATTAGTACCGCAGTCAGGCAGCTAGACTATTTACAGTTAGTGCAGTGCGTCCTGCTCACAGTGTTCAGCTAGATCCATTCCTGTTATCTTCTTACTGACAGGCAGGCTTGTCTTGTTACAGTATATACAGCTACCTGAAGAGAATTACTGGTGTTCTTTTGATTCTATTAGTACCACAGTCAGGCAGCTAGACTATTTACAGTTAGTGCAGTGCATCCTGCTCACAGTGTTCAGCTAAAACTACAAGTTAGTGCAGTGCGTCCTGCTCAGTGTTCAGCTAAACCTACAAGTTAGTGCGGTGCGTCCTGCTCAGTGTTCAGCTAAAACTACAAGTTAGTGCTGTGCGTCCTGCTCACAGTGTTCAGCTAAACCTACAAGTTGGTGCTGTGCATCCTGCTCACAGTGTTCAGCTAAACCTACAAGTTGGTGTAGTGAGACCTCTGCACAGTGTTCAGCTAAAGCTACCAGTAGAAGGTTGGTGGTGTTCTCATACTACAGGCCGGCAGTTGATTTTGCTAGCTGCAGTATCAGTACATATATCTATATCTATATCCCAGCTTAGTGCAGCTACAGGCCATTAGTATGTCTGGAAGGCCAAGAAGGAGAGGCAGACAGTCACAAGCCAATAAGAGAGGGCAAGCAGGCTCTGTGTCTAGTGCTGGTCGTGGAGACGGTGCATCCTCATCAGCACGTGGCCGTGGGACACGCTTGGCCTTTTTTTCGGCAGCTGGCCGTGTTGAGCCGCAACATGCGGAAGACTTGGTCGAGTGGATAACCAAGCCGTCCTCATCCTCCTCATCCTCTCTCATCCATGCCCAGGTTACTTTGTCTGGCAAAGCAGCGGCCTCTTCCCTTGGCTCAATGTCATCAGTGACTCCTTCCCTAGCCCCACCATGTCCTCCTGAGGAGTCCCTCGAACTGTTTGACCACAGTGTTGGGTACATGCTCCAGGAGGATGCCCAGCGTTTGGAAGGCTCTGATGATGATACTGAGCTCGATGAAGGCAGTAACATGTGCACGGACAGAGGGGGTGCCCAAGAAGGACAGCAATCTGGCAGTCATGCTCCCCTGGTGCAGCATACTGCCAGGTTTGCTCCAGTGATGAGGAGGGAGGGGATGATGAGGTCACTGACTCAACGTGGGTGCCTGATAGGAGAGAAGAGGAGGAGGAGGAGGTGGCACATCACCAACGAGGCAGGATGCCCTCCAGGGGCCAGCCTAAGGGCAGCACATTGACTGCATCACACCCCAAAGCTCCACATGTGCAGGGCGCTGCAGTCTCTGCGCGTTATTCAAAAAGTTCTTTGGTGTGGGCCTTTTTTGAGACGAGTGCATCAGATCGCACAGCTGCTATTTGCAACATATGTCTCAAGCGTGGCCAAAACATCTCCCGCTTGGGTACCACATGCTTGACCAGACATATGTTGACCTGCCATGCAGTTCGTTGGCAAGCGTATCTAAAAGACCCACACCAAAGAACAAAGAGGACCTCTCCTTGCTCCTCATCAGCTGAGATCTCCAACCCCACTATACCTTCAGTCCTCTCTGAGACCTGCACTGAGAGGAATGAAGGTGTAGAATTAGGTGTGTCACAGCCAAGTACTTGTGGGCAATCTGCTTTTGGTACACCGACGTCAGATTGTACCAGGCAAATTTCCCTGCCCCAGCTGCTGCACCGCCGAAAGAAGTTTGCTCCCAGCCATCCACATGCGCAGCGGTTGAATGCTAGCTTGGCAAAACTGCTAGCACTTCAACTGCTGCCTTTTCAGTTGGTAGACTCTGCCCCCGAGTTTGTGGCATGTGCGGTTCCTCAGTGGCAGGTACCCAAACGCCACTTTTTTTCACGGAAGGCGATTCCTGCTCTCTACCGGCATGTAGAAGGCAATGTCCATGCCTCGCTGGACAGGGCGGTCAGCGGTAAGGTGCATACTCATGGTCAAGCAGGCCTGGACAGGGACGTTACCTAAGTTTCACTGCGCATTGGGTGACTCTGCTGGCAGCTGGGAAGGATGCAGGACAAGGTGCAGTAGTGTTGGAGGTTGTTCCGCCACCACGCCTCCAAAATGCTAATGATTGTGACACACCTCTCTCCTCCACCCCCTCCTCTTCTTCTTCCTCCATGACCTCTTCCTGTGCTTTGTCCTCGGAACCAGCGGTGCTCCGTAGCCGTTCAAGGGGCGACTATGGCACCAGGACAGGGTCAGGGGAGTTTTTTTTTTTTCCCCACGCCAGTGGTCCATGATCAGGGATGCATGCACTGTCCTGTCACCATTTGAGGAGGCCACGAGGATGGTGAGCAGTGACAGTGCATGCATCAGTGACACTGTCCCCCTTGTCCACCTGTTGGAGCACACACTGCGTGGAATAATGGACAGGGCACTTGAGGCAGAACAGAGGCAGGAAGAGAAGGACTTCCTTAGCTCTCAAGGCCCCCTTTATCCAGACAGTGTTCCTGCGTGCCCGCCGATCACACAGGAAGAGGACGAGGAGGAGAAGGAAGATTGTGTCAGTATGGAGGTGAAGCCTGGCACTCAGCATCAGCAGCAGTCTTTAAGGGATCAGTCCCAAGAAACACATGGACTTGTACGTGGCTGGGAGGAGGTGGCTGCGGACCATGTCGTCCTTAGTGACCCAGAGGACTCCGGACCGAATGCCTCAGCAAACCTACGCTGCATGGCCTCCCTGATCCTGCAAAGCCTGCGTAAGGATCCCCGTATTTGTGGTATCAAGGAGAAGGACCAATACTGGCTGGCAACCCTCCTTGATCCACGTTACAAAGGTAAGGTTGCGGACCTTATCTTGCCATCGCAGAGGGAGCAGAGGATGAAACGTCTTCGGGAGGCCTTGCAGAAAGGTCTGTGCAACGCGTTCCCAGAGACTGGGAGGTTACAAACTCCTGTTTCTGGACAACGTGTTGCTGAGGCTTCGGTCAGTCAAAGAAGTAGAGGTGGAGAAGGTGGCTGTCTGACCGATGCGTTCAGACAATTTTTTGGTCCGCAGCCCCAAGGTATGATCGGTTCCAGCAACCATCGCCAGCATCTGTTTTACATGCAGGGCCCATTTCTGCACCCACCAAGAGCGAGTGAGGACTTACAGTGTTGTGGCACTATCCCTGCATTATCCCCAACACCAGCCTGGACGTTTGCCGTGCATCAGTGACGTCATTTCCTCTTCTGCACTCCAGAGTGGTCAGCATGGAGCTTTCCATGCACTGGATGCAGCAGTTCAGCCTGTGTACAGACTCTACAGACGCCTGAAGGAATGAAATCTGAGCCGGAAACAAGATAACCGCACATCCCAGGACACTTTTCCATCTCAAAGTAACACCTCCACCCTGCGAACCAGTAAGTGTAATTGTTACACTAACTTTTATTTTTGCATAAACAAGCTACCACAGTTGGCGCCTCCACACCCCTCCTTTTTGCAACATTGATTATCAACAGAGGTAATGGACACCCTCTGAGGATGGCTGCCTCCTCATTCTAGAGTTTACCTGCCTTATTTTAATGTGCTATTATAGCTACCATTGTACTATTTACCTTAGACATCACATGTTGCGGAGCGCCGGAAACCCCCCCCCCCTTTAATTACAATTCTTGATCTAATATTTCACAGCAGGGCCCATTTCTGCACCCACCAAGAGCGAGTGAGGACTCCCACCAAGAGCGAGTGAGGACAGTGTTGTGGCACCAGCACCACCACCACCACCACCAAAGGCCCAATTTTTCTGCCCCTTTTCAACAGGGGCATGTAATTACAATTCTTGATCTAATATTTCACAGCAGGGCCCTGTGAGGGCTTACAGTGTTGTGGCCACAACAACACCTAAGGCCCAAATTTCTGCTGATTTATATAGGGCAGGCCCCTACTTTAACATCTAACTTACAAACGACTCCTACTTGCAAACGGAAGGAGACAACAGGAAGTGAGATGAAATCTACCCCTAGGAAGGGAAATTCTCTCCTGTAAGAGTTAATATGGGAAAAACATTTCTCCCTTTCCACTGATGCTTTCCAATCCTTGTTCCACAAAAAAACCCAAATTTTCAAAAAAACATTTGTCATTGGGACAAAAAGTGAGGTGAAATCTTCTGAAGAGGAGGAAAGACAGCAAAACAAATGTCACAGGGGTGATGACCCTTCCCTATGTTTTCCAAAAAGCTTAAAGATTTTTTGGCTGGAGCTAAACACATTTAAAATGTACCCGTTCAAAATTACAAACAGATTCTACTTAACAACAAACCTACAGTCCCTGTCTTGTTTGCACCGCCTGTATACTGCTGTTCAGAGTATATAGGGCCTGGTGGCCCCACACCTTTCCTTATTTTAATTTGGGTGCAGGGTTCCCCTTAATATCCATACAAGACCCAAAGGGCCTGGTAATGGACTGGGGGGTACCCATGCCATTTGTCTCACTGATTTTCATCCATATTGCCAGGAACTGACATTACATTAAACCCGCAAGCAGTTTTAAATGAGATTTTTTCCTTTAAAAATGACATTTTGTGCAGGGACTGTTCTAAACACGGGAAATACGCGCCACTTTACAGGCATACTATAGACACACCCCAGGTACGATATTTAAAGGAATATTTCACTTTTTTTTTTTTTTTACTTTAAGCATCATTAAAATCACTGCTCCCGAAAAAACGGCCATTTTTAAAAGTTTTTTTTGGATTGATACATGTCCCCTGGGGTAGGACCTGGGTCCCCAAACCCTTTTTAGGACAATACCATGCAAATTGGCCTTTAAAATGAGCACTTTTGATTACGAACGTTCGAGTCCCATAGACGTCACTGGGGTTCTAACGTTCGTGCGAATTTTCGGTCCGTTCGCAGGTTCTGGTGCGAACCGAACCGGGGGGTGTTCGGCTGATCCCTAGTGGCCAGTTACAGGACTTATGCTTATGGAACCTTAAAATACACTATTGCAAGATGTTGTTACAGTGCTTTATACTGCTTGTTGTGCTATAAAATCTTTATTTTTTTCCAAGTTTTAGGTGGTTTACAATGTTTGTGAAGCTTTCAAATTCGCATAGCAGGAGATTGTGACTGGCTTTCTATGGAGCCAGTACACACAGGAGTCCTGAGCGTCTTTTTTTCTATTTCAGGTCCAAATTCAGCCAAAAATTTGGGCTGAAATCGGACCTAAACCAGTGAATGGAGATGCACCAGACACCCTGCTGTGAGCAGCTCCGTGCTCTAGTGTGAACCCAGCCTCAAACAATGACAAGGGAGTGTGACACACTTTGAAACAACAGTGGTGGTTATACAACTCAGTTTGTGATGGTGATGGAAAAGATAAATGTCTTATATGGGTCAATTTCTTTATCAACTCTTACTTTGCTGTATGCAGTATGGAAAGATTAGGCCCATGTAACTACAAAAAAAAGTCTTGGCAATGGAAATGAATAAACTCCTGTAACTTAAAAGAAAGTCTTGTGTGTGCAGAATTAAAGAAATAAATATTTGGTGATAACAAAAGTTTGCCTGCATAGTTCTTATTTGTCAATATATATATACAGTATCTCACAAAAGTGAGTACACCCCTCACATTTTTGTAAATATTTTATTATATCTTTTAATGTGACAACACTGAAGAAATTACACTTTGCTACAATGTAAAGTAGTGAGTGTAAAGCTTGTATAACAGTGTAAATTTGCTGTCCCCTCAAAATAACTCAACACACACCCATTAATGTCTAAACCGCTGGCAACAAAAGTGAGTACACCCCTAAGTTAAAATGTCCAATTTAGGCCCAAAGTGTCAATATTTTGTGAGGCCACCATTATTTTCCAGCACTGCCTTAACCCTCTTGGGCATAGAGTTCATCAGAGCTTCACAGGTTGCCACTGGAGTCCTCTTCCACTCCTCCATGACGACATAACAGAGCTGGTGGATGTTAGAGACCTTGCGCTCCTCCACCTTCCGTTTTGAGGATGCCCCACAAATGCTAAATAGGGTTTAGGTCTGGAGACATGCTTGGCCAGTACATCACCTTTACCCTCAGCTTCTTAAGCAAGGCAATGATCATCTTGGAGGTGTGTGTTGGGATCGTTATCATATTGGAATACTGCCCTGCGGTCCAGTCTTCGAAGAGAGGGGATCATGATCTGCTTCAGTATGTCATAGTACATGTTGGCATTCATGGTTCCCTCGATTAACTGTACCTGATGTAACTCCCCAGTGCAGGCAGCACTCATGCAGCCCCAGACCATGACACTCCCACCATTATGCTTGAATGTAAGCAAGACACACTTGTCTTTGTACTCCTCACCTGGTTGCCGCCACACACGCTTGACACCATCTGAACCAAATAAGTTTATCTTGGTCTCATCAGACCACATGGCATGATTCCAGTAATCTATGTCCTTAGTCTGCTTGTCTTCAGCAAACTGTTTTCGGGCTTACTTGTGCATCATCTTTAGAAGAGGGTTCCTTCTGGGATGACAGCCACGCAGACCAATTTGATGCAGTGTGAGGCATATGGTCTGAGTATTGACAGGATGCAGAAAATGTTCTATAGGAGCTTGTTATCGGAAATTCCGACCGTGTGTAGGCTCCATCGGACATTTTCCATCAGAATTTCCGTCACACAAAATTTGAGAGCTGATTCTCAAATTTTCCAACAACAAAATCCGTTGTCGTAAATTTTGATCATGTGTACACAATTCCGACGCACAAAGTTCCACGCATGCTCAGATTTAAGCAGAGCTGCACTGGCTATTGAACTTAATTTTTCTTGGCTCGTCATACGTCATACATTTTCACTTAGGGGTGTACTCACTTTTGTTGCCAGCGGTTTAGACATTAATGGCTGTGTGTTGAGTTATTTTGAGGGGACAGCAAATTTACACTGTTATACAAGCTGTACACTCACGACTTTACATTTGTATGTATATATATATATATATATATATATATATATATATATATATACACACACACACGGTGACAAAACGCAACCTAACGTTGATAAAAACAAGTGTCAAATTACTCCCCAACCCTGCTAATCTTATGCTTATTAACTTGAGGACATCCTGGTTAAGGAAGAGTGCTGTATACCATTGGGAAGGAGCTCAAGCACCTCAATTTATTTGTCCAGCGCAAAGTTAAGACATCAGGTACCATTCAACCCTGGTATATACACGTTATTTAAGTGTTTTTTTATAAAATGTAGAAAAGAAAAAAGGTGAAGTGACCATGATATTACTGACTCCCTGGTCTCTGCACATTTTTGACCCTTCAGGGTGTGACAAATACTTGTATCCCCCACTGCATACTGTGTTTGATTCCACTGGCTTCTAAGCCCAGTAGTCAGACACTTACTGTATTCATTTGACACCTGTGAATATATTTTCAGTGAAAGTCAATACAGGGGCTTATGCTGAGGTCGTATTCATCTTATTTTTTTAAAACAAAGGCCTAGATTTTATTGTCCTATATAGTGTCAGGTAATCGCATAGTCACTTACGACTATGTTGAAATGTTACAGGGGTTGAATGTTACAAATAAATTATAAAAATTATTTTCTAATAAAAATATATTCATCTTAGGGCCCTTTCACATGGCCAGATTGATCGGGTCCGCCTGTCAGTTTTTATGGTGGACCCGATCTGACCCTCCAGTCTTCTCTATAGAGTAGCAGATGTCAACGGACATGTGTCCATTGACATCCGCCGACATCTGATCCGATCCTATCCAATAAAAACAGATGGATGGGGGTCCGTTCCCCATCCATCTGGCAGATAGGATGGCAGTCAATGTAAATGTACAGGTGGTCCGTTTATATCTCACAGTAAAATTAGTTTTAAAACCGTGCTAATGTTTTAGTGACTTCAATATAAAAGTGACAGCAGTGGCTAAACCATGTGATATATCCACAGTTCAAAATCCATTATGTCCAAAAAAGCTGTGCTAGTTGAAAATGTGATATAAACAATTCAATAACCATTAATCCAATGGTGAAGTAATTATTGTGATAAAAATATTAGTGTAGAAAGTCCATGTGAAGAAAAATAGTGAAAAAGATCCTCATCAGCAAAAATTATCTTTAACCGCTTGCCGATGGCGCTATAGCCGAATGACGGCTACAGTGCGGCTCGATAACTCTGGGAGGGCGTACATTGACGTCCTCCCAGAATCCACATCCATACTCAGCTGTACCCGGCCATACTCAGCCATACTCTATCATGCTCAGTCATGCTCAGTCACGCCCCCTGGGGCGCGCACCCAAGAATATCCGTGACCGCCGGATCCAAAGGACCCGGCGCATCATGGATCAGGTAAATTGCCACTGATAGCAGCCGTTTACCACGTGATCGCTCCATCAAATGATGGCGCGATCACTTGTAAACAAACTGGTGTCACATCCGGTTCCTCTCTCCCCTCTCTGTACTGATCCGTACAGTGTGAGCGGAGAGGGGAGAGATCGGTGGCAGCAGCACTGTGGGCTGGATGTGTAGTGCCCAAAGCGCTGATATGTGCCCATTCCAGCCTCATCCATCCATCCATGATCAGCCATCCATACTCAGCATCCTCAGCCATCCATACTCGGCATACTCATTCATCCATCCATCCATACTCAGCATACTCATCCATGCTCAGCCATCCATACTCAGCATACTCATCCATCCATCCATGCTCAGCCATCCATACCCAGCATACACATCCATCCATCCATGCTCAGCATACCCATCCATCCATCCATGCTCAGCATACTCATCCATCCATCCATGCCCAGCCATCCATACATACTCAGCAATACCCATCTATCCATGCTCAGCCATCCATACTCGGCATACTCATCCATCCATGCTCAGCCATCCCACCCAGCCGTACCCAGCAATCCCACCCATACCCAGCTGTACCCAGTAGTACCCAGCCATACTCAGCCATACACAGCCATTCCATCTATACCCAGCCATACTCAGCCGTACACATCCGTACTCAGCCGTACCCAGCCGTACTCAGCCATACTCATTCATGCTCAGTCATCCCATCCATACTCAGCCATCCCCATCCACGGCTCATCCATCCCCATTCATGCTCATCCATGCCACATCAGTTCTCATCGATGCCACTACAGTGCCTCACAAAAGTGTAATAGGTAGTCCAAATTAGATTTGAAACTTATGCCCCTAGAACACCTGATGGTGCTCCCTACATGTTGGGCCTCTCTATATGGCCAGGCTGTGGAAAAGTCTTACACATGTGGTATCGCCATACTCAGGAGGAGTAGGAGAATCTATTTTGGGGTGTAATTTTTGGTACGTACATGCTATGTGTTAGAAATATTGTGTAAATAGACAACATTGTGTAAAAAAAAAAATGCGTTTTCATTTTCTTTACACATTTTCCAAAAACTTGTAGAAAAAAATGACATGTTCAAAAGACTCATTATGCCTCATAGATTATACATTGGGTTGTTTTCTTTTCAAAATGGGGTCATTTTTGGGGCGTTTCCATTGTCCTGGTGCTCCAGGGCCTTCAAAAGTGTAATGCCGTGTACACACGGGCGGACTTTTCGACCGGACTGGTCCGACGGACCGAATCCGGTGGACAATCCGACTGTGTGTGGGCTCCATCGGACCTGCAGCGGACTTTTTCAGTCAAAAATCTGATGGACTTTAGATTTGAAACATGTTTCAAATCTTTCCAACGGACTCGAGTCCGGTTGAAAAGTCCGCTCATCTGTATGCTAGTCCGACGGACAAAAACCGACGCTAGGGCAGCTATTGGCTACTGGCTATTAACTTCCTTATTTTAGTCCGGTCGTACGTCATCACGTACGAACCCGTCGGACTTTGGTGTGATCGTGTGTAGGCAAGTCCGTTTGTTGGGAAAGTCCGTCGGATAGACCGTCGGACCAGTCCGGTCAAAAAGTCCGCCCGTGTGTACGCTGCATTAGAGGTGGTCAAGAAATTATATGTCTAATTTATGCTCCAAGAACGCCTGATGGTGCTCCCTGCATGTTGCGCCTCTGTATGTGTCCACGCTGTGTAAAAGTGTCACACATGTGGTATCGCCATACTCAAAAGGAGTAGTAGAATGTGTTTTGGGGTGTAATATGTGCTTTGTATATGCTGTGTGTGAGAAATAACCTGCTAATATAACAATTTTGTGAAAAAAAAAAAGAGAAAATCTTGATTTTGAAAAGAATTGTGGGAAACTTCAAAAAACTCACCATGCCTCTTACTAAATACCTTGGAATGTCTACAAATACCCCCAAAATGACCCCTTTTTGGAAAGTACTTTCCTGGCTTGTTAGGGTCTCAAGAAATGAGATAGGCCGTCAGTGCATCAGGTGTGATCAATTTTCAGAGATTGGCACCATAGCCTGTAGACTCTATAACTTTCACAAAGACCAAATGATATACACCGATTTGGGTTATTTTTCCCAAAGATATGTAGCAGTATAAATTTTGAGCAAAATATATAAGAAAAATTACTAATTTACTAATTTTTATAAGAGAAACTAAGAAAAATGCATTTTTTTTTACAGAATTTTCGGTCTTTTTTCTTTTATAGCGCAAAAAATAAAAAACCCAGAGGTGATTAAATACCACCAAAAGAAAGCTCTATTTATGTGTAAAAAAGGACAAACATTTCATATAGGTACAGTGTTGCATGACTGAGTATTTGTCATTCAAAATATGAGAGCACCGAAAGCTGAAAATTGGTCTGGTTAGGAAGGGGGTTTAAGTGCCCAGTGGGTAAGTGGTTAAAGTTCCAACATAAATAGGAGCGCCATAAGTGACACCCACCACCTCAGTTAACAGGGGCACTTCATGTGGACCCTTTATTGCTGGAAAGATCAGCCAAGCTTTGGAAGTAACCCTATGTAAACAGATATGCCCTCCTATGGTCTCAGACACCCGTCACTTGTCTCCAAGCCAGCCGTATCATGTGCCACGGATCAGGGTATATAAAGAGAGAATGTTCCAATAGTGTAAAACAGTATAAAATCATTATTAAAATATTTAGATAATATTTAGACTTCCACAATTCATGTGTAAAAATCGCTTTGTAAAATATTTTTTGCCAGCAAAGAAACAGGAACAGTCCACCTGCACTTCCGGGGTCAGTGGGGACACAGTGATGTCAGCACGCAGCCTAGCCTGACATGTTTCATTAAAATGGACGTCTTCCGGGGCACGGGTCAGTTTATTTCTGACCTCACATAGAGGAGACTGGGCTGTGTCTGCTCTGCATACGAGGAGACGACACGGGCCAGCCATCCGCCTGCTCAGCGGGGATCAGCGGATAAATTCCCCAATGAGCAGGGGGACTCCAACTGAACCTGCCCCATGTGTAAGAGGCGTTACTTTGGAACAAAAAAACTAGTTATAGATTAAAATCAACTGTTTTTAAGCAAAAGTAAATTTATCCTTTAACTTTATTTATTTTTTATCCAACTTTTATTCTATTTTTGCATATGAATTCATTAAAAAAAGCAAAAACATCTAACAATCAATGCAACAAACAACTAAAGATTACAAAAAAGACACAAAAGGTAGCCAAGCATTTAAACTGGTATACTAATGTAATCCCAGTATACTAACTTAAATAGTAGTTAGATCACACCATAAAAAAATAGGAAAAGTGAACATTGAAATGGCATTCAATTATCCCAATTTGGCAGCAATCTTCCTATTGTGACGAGATAAGAAAGGCACAGAATGCATTAAATTCAAAGAAAAAAGCTAAATGTTGTAATTACACATCTTATGTGACAGCAGGAGAAAGGCAAAAAAGAAGATTTTGATAATATATCTCTTTTGTATAAACACATTTTAGTTTAGTTCACTGTGCTGTTTTTGAATGTCATTTTGTGATACAAAACAGAATTCTCAGTTGTTGTAATAGGATATTACCATATTACCATATCCTATTACAACACTTTACATTAAAAAAACTGAGAATTCTCTTTTGTTTCACATAATGACCTTCAAAAACAGCACAGCGAGCTAAACTAAAATTCCAACATAGATATTTGTGATATATATTAATGATAATTATTCTGACAAAAATTAAATGCATTTTCATTTAAGAGATGCTGAAATAACTAATGTCTAGTGTTCATTTCTAGAGATTGACAGTCTATGACTTGTGACTAGGGATGATTATGCAGTGTTCGCAGCGAATTTGAAAGCCGCGGAACACCGTTAAAGTCTATGGGACACTTACATGAAAAACCAAAAGTGCTCATTTTAAAGGCTTATATGCAAATTATTGTCATAAAAAGTGTTTGGGGACCCAGGACCTGCCCCAGGGGACATGTACCAATGCAAAATAAGTTTTTAAAAAACGGCTGTTTTTTCAGGAGCAGTGATTTTAATAATGCTTTAAATGAAACAATAAAAATGAAATATTCCTTTAAATGTTGTGCCTGGGGGCTGTCCTTAGTATGCCTGTAAAGTAGTGCATCTTTCCTGAGTTTAGAACAATACCACAGCAAAATGACATTTCTAAAGGAAAAAAATCTCATTTAAAACTGCTTGTGGCTGTAATGAATTGTCGGATCCTGGCAATATAGATAAAAATCATTGAAAGAAAGGACATGCCCCCCCCCCCCCCCCCCCCGTCCATTACCAGGCCCTTTGGGTCTGGTATGGATTTTAAAGGGAACCCTGTGCCAAAATTTTTAAAAAATGGCGTAGGGGTCCCCCCAAAATCCATACCAGACCCTTATCCGAATACACAACCTGGCAGGCCGCAGGAAGGGGGGGCGTCCCCCCTCCTGAACTGTACCATGACCAATGCCCTCAACATGGGGAGGATGCCTTGGGGTCCCCCCAAAACACCTTGTCCCCATGTTGATGGGGACAAAGGCCTCATCCCCACAACCCTTGCCCGGTGTTTGGGGGGGTCTGCAGGTGGGGGGGCTTATCAGAATCTGGAAGCCTCCTTTAACAAGGGAACCCCCAGATCCCGCTCCCCCTATGTGAATGGGTATTAGGTACATTGTAATAATAGCCTACCATATATTCCAGTGGTCTATAGATTATGGGGCTTCACCATGCAGACAGTGGTCCATTCCTTTGTAATATGCTAGCTGTCTTTTTTAGCCAGCAGATCCCCATAAAGTTCTCTGCTTAAGCCCTCATTCACCCCAATGCGATTTGTCATGCGATTTGACAGCTCAAAATTGCATGACAAGTCACACCCTATTTTCAGCAACTTTGAAAAAGTCCCTGCACTACTTTTCTGTGATTTTATTGCCACTTGCATTGACTTCTGTAACATTTTTTTTAGAACATTTTGAACAGTTCTGAAACTGGTGGAGAGCAGAGCACATTTGTAAACACATTGTGGCTAACCACTGCTTTTTAACCACTTCCCTCCCGGTCTGTAGCAGAATGACGGCCGGGATTCGGGAAGTGGTTTAGTTATCCTAACTGGGCGTCACATGATGTCCAGCAGTATAAGCCGAGGGGGCGCGCATAGCGGCAATCGGTCGTGTGGTGTGTCAGTCTGACACACCACATCTCTGATCCAGGTAAAGAGTCCTCTGACGGAGGCACTTTTCCACGTGATTAGCTGTGTCCAGTCACAGCTGATCACAGTGTAAACAGGAAAAGCCGTGTATCAGCTTTTCCTCTACTCACGCTGATAGAGTAGAGGAGAGCTGATAGACTGCTCTCCTGACAGGGGGGTCTGCATTGATTATCAGTGCAGCCCCCCTAAGGATGCCCACCCAGGACCACCAGGGATGCCCACCCATGGCCAGCAAGGATACCCACCCATGGCCAACAGGTAAGTCCACTAGAGCCCACCAGTAATGGCTGTCATTGCCCATTAGGGATGGCACTCTGTGCCCATCAGTAATGCCTGCCGACACCTCTGATCATTGCTGCCTATCAGTGCCGCCCATCAGTGCCCATCAGTGCCGCCTATACATGTCCTCCAGTGACACTTATCAGTGCCCATCAATGCCGACCAGTGCTGCATGTAAGTGCCACCGCATCAGTGCCACCTTATCAGTGCCAATCAGTACTGCATCATCAGTGCCCATCAGTGAAGGAGAAAACACACTTATTTGCAAAATCTGTTCTTTTTTTATTTGTAGTGCAAAAATTAAAAACCCCAGGAGGTGATCAAATACCACCAAAAGAAAGTTCTATTTGTGGGGAAAAATGGTAAAAATTTTGTTTGGGTACAGCGTCGCATGACCACGCAATTGTCATTCAAAATGTAAGAGTGCTAAAAGCTGAAAATTGGTCTGGGCAGGAAGGTGTATAAGTATTGAAGTGGTTAAATGAGCTACAATGAGTTTTTACTTTATAATGAATTTTAAAAGACCTAGGGTTACAGTATTAGGAGGTAATGACAAGAAAAGCATAAAAAAATATCTGAGGTACATTAAAAAATTGTCTATAAAGTTTAAATATTCCTAAAACAGGACCCCAGGCAAACAGCTAAATACAGTATCTCACACAAGTGAGTACACCCCTCACATTTTTGTAAATATTTTATTATATCTTTTAATGTGACAACTCTGAAGAAATGATACTTTGCTACAATGTAGAGTAGTGAGTTTACAGCTTGTATAACAGTGTAAATTTGCTGTCCAAATGCCAACATGTACTGTAACATACTGAAGCAGAGCATGATCCCCTCTGTTCGGAGACTGGGCCGCAGGGCAGTATTCCAACATGATAACGACCCCAAACACACCTCTAAGATGACCACTGCCTTGCTAAAGAAGCTGAGGGTAAAGATGATGGACTGGCCGAACATGTCTCCAGACCTAAACCCTATTGAGCATCTGTGGGGCATCCTCAAACGGAATGTGGCGGAGCACAAGGTCTCTAACATCCACCAGCTCCGTGATGAAAATATTGACACTTTGGGCCCAATTTGGACATTTTCACTTAGGGATGTACTCACTTTTGTTGCCAGTGGTTTAGACATTAATGGCTGTGTGTTGAATTATTTTGAGGGGACAGCAAATTAAAACTGTTATACAACTGTACACTCACTACTTTAAATTATAGCAAAGTGTCATTTCTTCAGTGTTGTCACATGAAAAGATATAATAAAATATGTACAAAAATGTGAGGGGTGTACTCACTTGTGTGAGATACTGTACATAGATAGCACAAAACAACTCCCAAATATGTTTTTTTTAAGATTTACACAGGCCTGTCACACAGCACAGTCCTGTTTGGCAGAACCAGATTGACAAATCTGATTTTACCTTGTTGCAATGTAGTTACAAGTCTGACAAGTCCTGTCCTTCCCACAGCACCCCAGCCTGTGAATGGACAGTGAAAAGAGAATCGAAGATCTGGGCTACCACAAAATCCTGCTCTAGAAATGTGGTTGCGGTGGAGGCTAATTATAAAGTATTGCTTAGATGGAATATGGTCCCCAGTAGACTAGCATATACCACCACTGCCTCTTCCACCACTTTCTTTTGAGGTTGCTCAGAACATGGAACCTTCTACCATAATTGGTGGCTGTGTCCAGTGGCCAGACAATTTTGGCAGCAAGTGCCCCAATTCTTCAATGCTCACTTTCACTTGATTCCAGTTCTAGATCCACCAGAAACTTAAAGGGTATGTAAACCCAACATTTCATAGTCCTGATTAAAGATGGGCTCGGGTGTGTTCCGGATACTAGTCCCAACCCACCTGCCCTACCAGGAAGCTGACACTGCAGACCGCTAATCAGACAGTAAGATATTCCCCGGTCTGCAGCTGCGCAGACTGGGAAATGTCTCACTGACTGTGATTAGTGGTGTGCAGTGTTTGCTTCCTGGTGGGTGGGTTGGCATTAAGATCCCGAACACTCCCAAATCCATCTCTAGTCCTAATATGTGCCTGCTGTACCATGTACTTGTATGAAAAACTTGTATTCTGTTCTCTTTGTATTGCTTCCTTTATGTGAAGTCCCTGGTGATCCTGTCAGTCCTTCAGCTTTCCTATTAAACCCTAATGCCGCGTACACACGGTCGTACTTTTCGTCTACAAAAGTCGGACAGCCTGTCCGACAGACTTCCGGCAGACTTTCGGTGGACTTGCGGCGGACTTGCGGCCTACTTTCTAACGAACGGACTTGCCTACACACGACCACACAAAAGTCTAACGGATTCGTACGTGATGACGTACACCGGACTAAAATAAGGAAGTTCATAGCCAGTAGCCAATAGGTGCCCTAGCGTGGCTTTTTGTCCGTCGGACTAGCACACAGACGAGCGGATTTCGGGGTCCGTCGTAGTTACGAAGTAAAGTTTTAAAGCATGTTTCAAATCTAAAGTACGTCGGATTTGAGGCTAAAAAAGTCAGTTGAAAGTCCGGAGAAGCCCACACACGATCGGATTACCAGCCAGCTTTAGTCCATCAGCGTCCGTTGGACTTTTGTAGACGAAAAGTAGGACCGTGTGTACGCGGCATAAGAAAGTTAAAGCCAAGGCTTCGCTATCACTGAGTATTCCCTTTTCAGAGGTAAGCTCGAAAGTACATTGGACCTTAATAAACAAAAAGTTGACAGCATACAGAGCACTATCCCCCTTTTCAGAGGTAAGCTCAAGAGTACATATGACTTTGGTAACTTACTCATGACTGGGGTTGATTTACTAAAACTGAAGAGTGCAAAATCTGGTGCAACTCTGCATAGAAACCAATCAGCTTCCAGGTTTTATGGTCAAAGCCTATTTGACTAAGTTAAAATTAGAAGCTGATTGGCTACCTTGCACAGCTGCACCAGATTTTGCACTCTCCGGTTTAGTAAATCAACCCCACTATGTTGGAATCTTTAGGTATCTTATACAGTATACTTTTCTGTGTACTTCACACTCCAGCGGTGTTAAAGTTATCAAAGTATCTGTCATGATGCTTTGTTTTTTACTATTCATGAAAACTTAATTAAGAACTATTGAATAATAAGAACTATTGAACAAGAAAAGAGAATTGGCCAACTGATAAGATAAATACTTTACTGTCATTGCAACGCAAATTACAATGAATTTCTATAAAAGCGCCACACATATGTAAACGTATAACAACCTCGACATACATACAGTACATATAAACAATTACGCCCCCCATATAAAAAGCCTAAAAGGAACCCCTGCCACCGCAGCAAAGCCAAATAACCTGCAGTTAGTCTGTTCAAAATTACCATTTAGAGGCTTGATAGCTCTTGGAAAGAAACTTTTCTTAAATTGTTTTTTCCTCACCTTTTATATTTCTGAACCTCCTACCAGATGGCAGGAGTTCAATAAGATAGTTTCCAGGGTGCCATGGGTCACCCACTATTTTGCCTGCCCTGCTGACACAACGGGAGAGAAGCTAAACTACAGCCCACAACCTTCTGTGCTGCATTTTTTTTTTTTTCTGAAGGGAAGCTTTTTCTGCTAGTATGCAGTTGGGATACCAAGCTAAAATGCAGTATGTCAGCATGCTCTCAATGGAGGAGCAATATAAGGACTCAATGTTTTTCCCTAGGCCATTTCTCCTGTGAAGTTTTAGGAAATATAACCGTTGCTGACACTTCTTGGTAACAGCTGTCGTGTTTGACCAGTATAAAGTTTCTGAAATTAATGCCTAAAAACTTAAAAACAGATACCCGCTTTACCAACTCTTCTCTGATGTTAAGTGGAACCATGTCAGTCTTACTCTTCCTAAAATCAATTATTACTGCATTAGTGTATTAGCCACCTCTTTACTATAATGCTTCCCATCCCCTCTTGTGATGTAACCTACTATGGTGGTATCATCTGCAAATTTGATGACGCTGTTTGTAAAAAAGCAAGAAGTACAATCACAAGTGTATAGAGAGTAAAGGCTCAGTACACAACCTTGTGGTACTCCTATGCTGACCACACGCTGGGAACATGCTTACCCAGTTTGACTACCTGTGGGAGGTCTACCAGGAAGTCCTTTATCCAAGAGCAAAGGGAAGGGGGCAAATTCAGCTTCAACATCTTCTTCACCAATAAATCTGCAACAACGGTGTTGAAAGCCGAACTATAGTCAATGAACAACATTCTTATGTAGTTCCAGGTGACTTAAAGCCACATGTAGTGCACAAGCAATAGCGTCCTCAGTGCCTTTATTTTCTCTGTACGCAAATTGAAGAAGGTCAAAACGACATGGTAAAACTGTCTTGATACATTGTAAAATCAGTCCCTCAAAGCACTTCATTATTAGTGGGGTGAGTGCAATCGGCCTATAGTCCTTCAAACTATCTACATTTGCTTTTTTGGGTATCGGAGTAATAATAGTAGATTTTAGGCAGGTTGGAACTGTGGCCAATGATATTGATTGATTAAATATATTAGTAAAGACCCCTGCAAGTTGGTGGGCACAGGCCTTAACAACGCTTCCTGGGACCCCATCTGCACCCACCAATTTCCTAGTATTAATGGTGTTCCTGTACCACAGGTGCAGCATCCCCCATACATGGGCTCATCTCACTGTCATTTTGCAGATTCCTCCTTTCAACAGGCTAATTGTACTGCAGCACACCTGATTGGCTTCTTGTTCTGCTTCTTTCTCCTCTCTGAGTACTGCTGTACAGAGAACCTGGCTAAATTTCAGGTACATACACGGTTTGCATTAAAAATGATATCTCCCTGGAGTTTGACATTAACTGCATTTTAGGTGCTGAATGTATATGTGGACTGGAAATTTTGTTGGAATTATATTTGCAGTTGGCTAGTCTGTTGGCTCCCAAGCATTGCTTTCAAGCTGCCATACAGTACCCCTTTGTCAAATTTAGAATTCATACTGCTTGAAAAATCAAGCTTCTTCCTGTCTATTGCGTACCTACACCAACCTTTCATTGTATTAAATGCTAAAGAGGTGTTGAATATAGGATTGTAGAATTTGAAAACCTTAGAAGTGTAGTAGCCCTCTTAGTAACACATTAGCCCCTATTCACACCAGAGCAATCTGATGTGCATTTCCAGAAGTGCTTCAAGCTTGACACCAGATGTCAATGTTATTATATTGTACCTGTTTACATCTGAGTGGCAGCACACTACTCAATGCTCAGAAAAGGTACATGAGCACCTTTGGGACATGATCTTACATTTTAGGCCCCAATGTATTTCAATAGGAGCCTCTGGAAAGTGCATAAAATTCATAGTTTTCATGCCATTTCACATCTAACTACTGTCTGTTTTAGCCAATAGAAAGCTAGTTACTAGCAGAAGCAAATATGCTAAAACCTGCAAACACATGAAAATTTGTGCAAAAACATACAAAGAAAATGCTCCAAAATCACAAGGAAATGCTCACGCTCATGTGTAAATCTAGGCTACTGGGTGTATTTCGAACAACCTTATAGTAAATGAAGTGTGGAGCCTCTGCTATGTGAGGAAGGGTATGGCAAAAACTCCAATACGTGCCAGTGCCTCTATCAATTTAGGCTTTGTACTCTGTGTGATGCACAATAATCCTCATGCTATAGCATTTGAATGTCCACTACTGAGCAGAAAAATGAAACATTTAGGAGAATAGGCAGGTTCTCAGTCTTTTCAAAAAGCTCTAAACAGGGAAAATGTGTATGATATACACAGTCCTTTATCACATGTTTTAACAAGGAGATATTATATCAAATTACAGACAGTTATATAGTTACTCATATAGTTAGTCTGGTTGAAAAAAAGACACAAGTCCATCTAGTTCAGCTCTAGACAGCTCGAGGCCTTAGGCAAAATTTAGACATGAAGCCCCACTCACTCCCTTTGCAGGAAGAACCCAGGGGTGGGGAGAGAGAGAGAGAGAAGGAAAGAGAGGATGGAGGAAGAAATAGCCATGTCTTTCTCCAGAAAAGCCTTATTCTGAGTTCTGTGATTGGAGGAGGGAAAAATTGAGATGTTCATCTCCACCTCCTCCATTGACAGAACACCTTGCATTCTGTGAAAAGAATGCAAGATGTTTTCTGAATGGAAAAGGAGCAGAGCAAGCAACCCACTATGATCTGTGTACTACAGCTGTACAGTGCTGGGGATTCAGTGCTTACTGTACTGTACAATTTAATTAAAAGTTTTCCCTAATACAGTAGCAGCCACACACATCTCACATTTCATTAGTGGTAATTTATTTTTCAATGCAGATGTCCAAAAACGTTCAGCTTCAAAGTATATATGCAGTATTTATAAGAAAACATACCTAAAAGCAAATAGTGCGACATATTCCTACATGAAATTCCTAAAAATGAACAAGAACAATTCATAACAAGCTTGTATGTTCAGTGGACATTACTGGTGGGACAGAGTAAGCTCATTGGTATAAAACCCATAAAACTGTGTTCCTATGTGCAGTGGTTATATGATATAATGCATTTCTGTGATTATTCAGATTTTGTCCCTGTTGAATATGGGGAATGTTGGTGCCAGAGTATATTGTGTTACTTACTTTAAGTATCTCTGAATGTGTGCATTTAAAAATATGTATGGTAAAATGAAGTTGCCCATAGTATTTTTTATTTAAATTATTGATGCATATGTGAGTTTCAGACTATTTTAGTTACATAGACAGGATTTTTTTCCACCTAAATTGTTTTGATATCAATCTGGCTCCTGGGCAACTCCAGGCAGATCCCTGCACTTGCTTCATTTACCATAGGCATATGTTAAACAAAGGTTATTGAAAAACTTTGTGGGATATGCATAAAGGATTTAGAACCATAAAGGGAAAGGTACATTTACTTAAATATTTTTTACTTTTGGGTAACATATGCATTGCTATTAGAGACAACTCAGTCAAAACCTAGGTTCGGACCAAACTTTGATTGTTGAATGCCCAAACTTTTGCCTGTTCAGTCCCCCTGTTCAGTGGAAGATTAGCACCATATATAGAAGTAGTATTTCTGCTGATGACAGCTTGGGTAGTGGTACCCCTGGGATAGGTGTGCTTGGTCATCTGTTTTTTTTTTTTTCGACGAGTTAGCGGGCAGCAGACATAGTAATTGACAATGGATTTAAAGCAAGGAACTTTTTGAGATTTTTTTTTTTAATTCTCAGAGTATGCATTGGAAGCAGCAGTAGGACAGATAGACCTAGCCAAAACCTGCCTTATTTCTCAGCTGGAGAACATACTGTGGCGGAGTGCTGTGATGTTTTCAGATTACTTTATACAGCCCCCCCATCAGCCCCTCCCACCAGCCATAATCTGCTTTCATTAAGAGCCCTTTCACACTGGGGCGGGGGCGGCGGCGGTAAAACGCTGCATGTGCCTCTGCTTGATTTCAATGGGCAGGAGCGGTAAAGGAGCGGTATACACTCCGCTCCGAAGATGCTGCTAGCAGGACTTTTTTTACCGTCCTGCCAGCGCATCGCTCCAGTGTGAAAGCCCTCGGGGCTTTCACACTGGAATGAAAGCAGCGGCACTTTCGGGTTGGTTTGCAGGCGCTATTATTAGCGCAATAGCGCCTGCAAACCGCCCCAGTGTGAAAGGGCTCTGAATAAAGTAGCACAGTGACCCAATGACGTTATCATTAGGTTAAAAATAGAGTATGTTATGATATGTTATGAAGTCACGTGATATGACGCAACGCGTAGGCACGTCACCGGAAATACAATAGTGCGGACCGGAAGTGACGTAGCGAGTATCGCTATAACGCTGTTCCCATTTATGTCTGGCGTTTTTTCGTTTTTATTTATGTAAGCTGATTTTTCACCTTTAATAAATCCATTGGCTTTAACTATATTACACTATCGGAGTCTTTTCAATTACCCTTATATGGAGCTTATCAGCTGGAGGAAGTGACGGCCCTGTCCCCCAGAAGGATTAGGACACCATCATCATCACTGCACAGGAGCGACCACAGATCTATTGGAAGTACTTAGGCACCCCTACTGTGGAATAAAGGCCCTACTAAGTGGTGGAAGTGACGCCCCCCTCCCTCCAGAAGGATCAGGACGCCATCATCACTACTGCACCAGAGGAACCACTGATTCATTGGAAGCACACAGGCACTTTTATTGTGCCATAGAGGTGAGAGTTCTGGGAGCCCCGAGTGGGTAACCGTTACCACGAACAGTCACCAGATCACCTAGCAACGCATGTTCACCCACCAGTCACAGTTTATGTTTTGTGCTATTATTGAGTGACTTTTATTGATGAGCACTTATTTCACTTTGATGCACTTTATTCATGTTTTTCAATCTGCACATATTGCTCTACCCCACTAGGGGATTGTCATTTCACTTTTAAGGTGTGCAGATCATTTATTTACTTATTTATTTTGTGTTGCGCAGAATCACTCACACAATCCTGCATGATTGTGCCCATTTTATGTTATGAAAACAGAATTTATTTAAAAATTTCATTAGCATGCTGGTGGGGGGAGGAATCAGGGAAGGCAAACTTTAAGCAGAATAGACTTCAGATTTGTTGTCATTCTGAAGCATGTTCATTTCAGCATTTTGTTTCCACTGTACTGCTGAAAACTGCTAGTAAGAGCCCTTTCACACTGGGGCGGGCGTCGGCGGTAAAGCGCCGCTATTGTAAGCGGCGCTTTACCGTCGGTATGCGGCCGCTAGTGTGGTTTTACCCCCCGCTAGCGGCCGAGAAAGGGTTAAATACCACCGCAAAGCGCCTCTGCAGAGACGCTTTGCCGGCGGTATAGCCGCGCCGTCCCATTGATTTCAATGGGCAGGAGCGGTGAAGGAGCAGTATACACTCCGCTCCTTCACCGCTCCGAAGATGCTGCTAGCAGGACTTTTTTTACCGTCCTGCCAGCGCATCGCTCCAGTGTGAAAGCCCTCGGGGCTTTCACACTGGAATGAAAGCAGCGGCACTTTCGGGTCGGTTTGCAGGCGCTATTATTTGTGCAATAGCGCCTGCAAACCGCCCCAGTGTGAAAAGACCCTTAGTGTTTTCCCTGCCCCCAGGTTTGTACAGCATGCTGACTAAGGATGAGTGATCGGTCAGTACCCTGTTTGGCAGGAGCCGAGCATTATATATACAAATTGCATTTCTACCGCTTCTATATGTGACAGCTTCCCAATGTCAATGGTTCCTTAGGAAGCAGTAGGTTCTGGCACCTGCTGTTCCCCTAGGAACTACCTTTGTCACTCGCACATTGTCTTACAAGTAGGGTTGAACCGATACCGGAAACTGATACCTTTTGTGGTGCGATTCGAGCCCATACAAAATGGATGGGCTCAAATCACACTGCAAAGAATCTCATGTGATTTGAACAGGAATGCGGTACAATACTTGTTTGAATCACATGCGGTTTGCTGCACCATTCCTGTGTGAACCCAGACTTGTCATAGTAACTTCAGCCTGAGTTCACACAGGAGCAGTGCGGGATACAGCATGCAATTCTTTGCAGTGAAATTTGAGCCCATTCATTTGGTGTAGGCTCAAATCGCACCACAAAGGTATCGTATTCGTACTTGCTTGTAAAAAAACAATATTGGTGCAACAAGACCAGGAATCCCTGACCATGTAAGCAAAGGGGCAGACATAGAAGTGACATCACTACCCAAACATGGCCACTGCCCATATTTGGTCAATGATGTCACTACTATCATTGCCCTTTTCCTTATATAGGTGATGACAGCTAGGGGAGCTGTCATTTGGCAGGAGTACCGTTGCCATGTGTACTGTTCCATATGGTTTTAAATTTCAGCTTGCCAGGCAGCAGGCATCATGATTGACAGCGAATTTAAATTGTTGAATTTTGGGAGAATTTTTTTTTAATGAAGGACTTGTAAAAAGTGTGGGTGTATATTTCTAGGCTGCATTTCTTTTTCTAAGTTGCAGTTCTTTTTTTTGTGAATTGGTAGGGGACTATGTACCATGTACCCCTTACTCATTCATGTGCAGAGGGCAGCATCTGGGAATGTTCAGATTCCAATTATTTTTTTAAAGGGAGCTTCCAGAGTCCAATGAACAGAGCTTTTTTTCTGCCGGAACTTGCCGGAACGCAGTTCCGCCACCTCAAGCAGCCCTCTCCTCTACAGTCTGTCACATAGAACAGAAGCTGATAGAGGAAGTTTTCTATACCATTCACTTCCTCCACCAGCTTCTGTATGCTAGGCATCTAGGGAATGTGCTCCACAGCTGACTGATCGGATTTCAGAGGCAGCTCTCCCCGCCTGCTGTCTGTCAGATCAGTGTAGCACGGAGCCGAGCTCTCTGAAACTCCTCCTCGGTTCTGTGCTACACTGATCTACTGGTCTGACAGGCGGAGCTGCACAGAGGAGACTGCACAGTGAGCTGGGGGGGAGCCTGATTTGATAGAACGGAAGTCTGCTCAGCACGGCTCTAATAAAGGTGAGATAGCTGTGGAGGGAAAGGGGGAGGAAGGGGGGCTGGTTGTGCAGAGAGGAGAGACTGAAATTTTGGATGGCCTGCAGAGGTCAGAGCTGGGGGGGGGGGTTTAGATTGTGCAAAGTGAGAGTTGTGAGCAGGGGAAATGTATACAGGGTCAAGAGTGCTGGGGGGGCTTGGGGTGCAGAGGTGGAAGATGGGGGGTTGTAGAGAGTTAGAGCTGTAGATGGGGGCACAGAAGTCAAATGTGGAGGGGGGGAAGATAGGCTGTGGATGGGAGTGCAGAGGTGATTGTGGACTGGAGGTGTAAGCAGTGGATGGGGGGTGTGCAGAGGTGATATGTTGACAGAGGTTAAAAGGGGAATTGTGGATGGGGGAGCGGACGGCGCATGGTAATGTGAATTGTGAAATGTGGGGGTGGAGGGAGTGAGCTGGCTGTGGATGGAGGTAGGTGAACTGTGGAGAGGGGGGAGAGGGTGAGGTGTGGGGAGTTGAACTGTGGAGAGGGTGAGATGAGAGGGGGGAGGGGAACTGTATAGAGGGTGAGCTGTGGGGGGGGGTGAACTGTGGAGAGGGTGAAATGTGGGGGGAGGTAAACTGTGGAGAGGGGGCAGAGGGTGCGCTGTAGGGGGAGGTGAACTGTGGAGAGGGTGAGCTGTGAGAGGGAGAGGTGAACTGTGGAGAAGGTGAGATGTGGGGGGAGGTGAACTGTGGAGAGGGGAGAGAGGGTGAGCTGTGGGGGGGAGGTGAACTGTGGAGAGGGTGAGCTGTGAAGGGGGAAGTGAACTGTGGAAAGGGTGAGCTGTGGGGGGGTGAACTGTGGTGAGGGTGAGATGTGGGGGGAGGGGAACTGTATAGAGGGTGAGCTGTGGGGGGGGTGAACTGTGGAGAGGGTTAAATGTGGGGGGAGGTAAACTGTGGAGAGGGGGGAGAGGGTGCGCTGTAGGGGGAGGTGAACTGTGGAGAGGGTGAGCTGTGAGAGGGGGAGAGGTGAACTGTGGAGAAGGTGAGATGTGGGGGGAGGTGAACTGTGGAGAGGGGAGAGAGGGTGAGCTGTGGGGGGGAGGTGAACTGTGGAGAGGGTGAGCTGTGAAGGGGGAAGTGAACTGTGGAAAGGGTGAGCTGTGGGGGAGGTTGAACTGTGGAGAGGGTGAGATGTGGGGGGGAGGTGAATTGTGAAGAGGGTGAGATGTGGGGGGAGGTGAATTGTGGAGAGGGTGAGCTGTGGGGGGGTGAACTGTGGAGAGGGTGAGCTGTGAGGGGGGAGGTGAACTGTGGAGAGGGTGAGCTGTGGGGGGGGGGGGGGTGAACTGTGGAGAGGGTGAGATGGGGGGGAGGTGAACTGTGGAGAGGGTGAGCTGTGGGGGGTGAACTGTGGAGAGGGTGAGATGGGGAGGAGGTGAACTGTGGAGAGGGTGAGCTGTAGGGGGGTGAACTGTGGAAAGGGTGAGATGTGGCGGGGTGAGATGTGGGGGGAGGTGAACTGTGGAGAGGGTGAGCTGTGGGGGGGTGAACTGTGGAGAGGGTGAGCTGTGAGGGGGGAGGTGAGCTGTGGGGGGGTGAACTGTGGAGAGGGTGAGATGTGGGGGGGAGGTGAACTGTGGAGAGGGTGAGCTGTGGGGGGTGAACTGTGGAGAGGGTGAGATGTGGGGGGGAGGTGAACTGTGGAGAGGGGGGAGAGGGTGAGCTGTGGGGGGGTAAACTGTGGAGAGGGTGAGCTGTGAGGGGGGTGAACTGTGGAAAGGGGGGAGAGGGTGAGCTGTGGGGGGGAGGTGAACTGTGGAGAGGGTGAGATGTGGGGGGGAGGTGAACTGTGGAGAGGGTGAGCTGTGGGGGGGGTGAACTGTGGAGAGGTGAGCTGTGAGGGGGGAAGTGAACTGTGGAGAGGGTGAACTGTGGGGGGGTGAACTGTGGAGAGGGTGAGCTGTGAGGGGGGAGGTGAGCTGTGGGGGGTGAACTGTGGAGAGGGTGAGATGTGGGGGGAGGTGAACTGTGGAGAGGGTGAGCTGTGGGGGGTGAACTGTGGAGAGGGTGAGCTGTGAGGGGGGAGGTGAACTGTGGAGAGGGTGAGCTGTGGGGGGGTGAACTGTGGAGAGGGTGAGATGGGGGGGAGGTGAACTGTGGAGAGGGTGAGCTGTGGGGGGTGAACTGTGGAGAGGGTGAGATGGGGAGGAGGTGAACTGTGGAGAGGGTGAGCTGTAGGGGGGTGAACTGTGGAGAGGGTGAGCTGTAGGGGGGTGAACTGTGGAGAGGGTGAGATGTGGCGGGGTGAGCTGTGGAGAGGGTGAGATGTGGGGGGAGGTGAACTGTGGAGAGGGTGAGCTGTGGGGGGGAACTGTGGAGAGGGTGAGATGTGGGGGGGAGGTGAACTGTGGAGAGGGGGGAGAGGGTGAGCTGTGGGGGGGTAAACTGTGGAAAGGGGGGAGAGGGTGAGATGTGGGGGGGAGGTGAACTGTGGAGAGGGTGAGATGTGGGGGGGGGGTGAACTGTGGAGAGGTGAGCTGTGAGGGGGGAAGTGAACTGTGGAGAGGGTGAGCTGTGGGGGAGGTTGAACTGTGGAGAGGGTGAGATGTGGGGGGGGGTGAACTGTGGAAAGGGTGAGCTGTGGGGGGGTAAACTGTGGAGAGAGTGAGATGTGGGGGGGGGAATGTGGAGAGGGTGAGCTGTGGGGGGGTGAACTGTGGAGAGGGTGAGCTGTGGGGGGGTGAACTGTGGAGAGGTGAGCTGTGAGGGGGGTGGTGAACTGTGGAGAGGGTGAGCTGTGGGGGGGTTAACTGTGGAGAGGGTGAGATGTGGGGGGAGGTGAATTGTGGAGAGGGTGAGCTGTGGGGGGGTGAACTGTGGAGAGGGTGAGCTGTGAGGGGGGGAGGTGAACTGTGGAGAGGGTGAGCTGTGGGGGGGTGAACTGTGGAGAGGGTGAGATGGGGGGGAGGTGAACTGTGGAGAGGGTGAGCTGTGGGGGGTGAACTGTGGAGAGGGTGAGCTGTGGGGGGTGAACTGTGGAGAGGGTGAGATGGGGAGGAGGTGAACTGTGGAGAGGGTGAGCTGTAGGGGGGTGAACTGTGGAGAGGGTGAGCTGTAGGGGGGTGAACTGTGGAGAGGGTGAGATGTGGCGGGGTGAGCTGTGGAGAGGGTGAGCTGTGGGGGGGGAACTGTGGAGAGGGTGAGATGTGGGGGGGAGGTGAACTGTGGAGAGGGTGAGCTGTGGGGGGGAGGTGAACTGTGGAGAGGGTGAGCTGTGGGGGGGAGGTGAACTGTGGAGAGGGTGAGCTGTGGGGGGGGAACTGTGGAGAGGGTGAGATGTGGGGGGGAGGTGAACTGTGGAGAGGGTGAGCTGTGGGGGGGAGGTGAACTGTGGAGAGGGTGAGCTGTGGGGGTTGAACTGTGGAGAGGGTGAGCTGTGGGGGGGAGGTAAACTGTGGAGAGGGTGAGCTGTGTAGGGGGGGGGGGACTGTGAAGAGGGTGAGATGTGGGGGGGAGGTGAACTGTGGAGAGGGTGAGCTGTGGGGGGAGGTGAACTGTGGAGAGGGTGAGATGTGGGGGAGGTGAACTTTGTAGAGGGTGAGCTGTGGGGGAGGTGAACTGTGGAAAGGAAGAGGGAGAGGGTGAGCTGTGGGGGGGTTAACTGGAGAAGGGGGAGAACTGTGGAGAGGGGAGAGGGTGAGCTGTGGGGGGGTGAGCTGTGGGGGGGTTAAATGTGGAGAAGGGGAGAACTGTGGAGAGGAAGGGGGAGAGGGTGAGCTGTGGGGGGAGGTGAACTGTGGAGAGGAAGGGGGAGAGGGTGAGCTGTGGGGGGAGGTGAACTGTGGAGTGGAAGGGGAGAGGGTGAGCTGTGGGGGGGGTGAACTGTGGAGAGGGTGAGCTGTGGGGGGGAGGGAGGTGAGCTGTGGGGGAGTGAACTGTGGACGAGAGAAGAGAAGGTAACCAGAGGGAGGAGGGGGTGAGCTGTGGAGAGGGGAGGGGGTAAACTGAGAAGAGAAAGTAAGCTGTGCATGGAGGGAAAGGTAACCTGTGTGTGTGTGGGGGGGGGGTGAGCTGTGGACGAGGGAAGAGAAGGTGACCTGTGGATGGGGAGGGAGAAGGTAAAGAACACTTTACTTCTCTTTTCCAAGGAATGGTGGTATTGGGGGCGAGAATAGGGGTGGAGTTGGGGGGGTGAGGGGGCGGAGAGTTGACTGGGGAGGGTGGGTTCCTGCGCCTATTCTCTGAGAAAAAAAGCCCTGCCAATGAGCCCCCCCTTCCAGACCCCCACAACCACTGGGCCAGGGTTGTGGGGAAGAGGTCCTTGTCCTCATCAGTATGAGCACAAGGTGATCTGCCAGGAGTGTCCTCCAGTAAGGTACCCACCATGTTAAGAGCATATGGCCTGGAATCGTTCAGAAGGGGGTGTATGCTTGTCCTCTCCTTTCCTAGCCAGCCAGGCTACATCCTCAGATTAAAGGCTTGGTATCAAATTTTTATGCATTTTTTTTGTTTTTACGTGAAGATCCCCCTTAAAAGTCATACCAGCCTCAAAAGTATAGGTATGGATTGTTCATATTTTTTTTAATTTTTGTGTGACAACCCTTTGCCTATTAGTTCATAAAACTGTTATTTTTGATTTCAAGAGATTCTGCTCACATTGATTTCAGTAGGGTTCGGCATCCAAACTTCTTTGAAGTTTACTGAATCCTGCTGAAACTGAATCCAGTGCATTTGGCTCAACCTAATGCTGGCAGTAAAATACTAGCTGAGGATGCAGATGATTTCCTATTGTCTTGATCTACTCCCATAGACTTTATCTATGCAAAAAAAAAAAAACAATAATGGTCAAATAATCGCTGTTGTGTTAGCTGCTTTTCACATATTTTGTTTGCATCTGGTGTGTAAGCAATGCCATCTGGACACTGAGATGGCCCTTTGTGCCCTGTTTTATTGAATAGCAATTGAAATACTACTATTTTGTGGTAACGGATGCCCAAATAATCCCAGCTCTGTGCACATGATATTGTCTGATTATTAAAAATGTTATACTAAATTAGATCAAATTTGCCAGCTTCCCCTAAATTTATATAAAGTAATTGTCTTATAACAGGATAAAGGTTTTTACACTTCAATAGAACCTCTATCTGTAAAGTCTCAGTTATTCACCTATAACAAGGACTCTATTTGTTTTGTTGCCTTTTTAATTTGTAGCAGCCAGGGGCGTCGGTAGGGGGTGGCTAGACATGGCTGGAGCCCCAAATGTGCCCCGAAAAGCCCCAAACCTCAGGCATGCAGCTCACAGTTGTAAGCCCCGGAACCGATCTGATCCCGAGCGCCGCCGAGTTTGGCCGAGTGCCATAGCAGGTCCCGCCTTCTGGAGCCTGCAGGGAATCGCCTATGATAGACATCCCCCTGGTCCAATGATGGGACCGCGGGACGTGTGACGTCCATCATAGGCGCTGCAGGCTCCAGAAGGCAGGAATTACAATGCGGCCACCGCGCCACATCCCCGCTCTGCGCTTGGGCGGGCTGCTCTCCTCCTCTGACTGCCTGGCTGCTGTGACACCGCACACCACAGCTGAGGTAGGTCAGACAGTGTATGGAAATATCAGTGTAGGTAGGTCAGTGTATGCCAGTGTGCGGGCTGTTTTTTTTTTATATGCATTAATACTTGGAATGTTTGAGGCAGCAGCACTGTTTCTATTCATCAGGTGTGAGTCGGCTTTGTGCAGCGATGGGCTGCTTCCATTTTGTTATGGCATCGGCTGATCATGGTGGAAGTAGTAGCTGAGGTGGATTCTAGCAATGCGCGCTTGCAGGAAGAACCACAAGGGACTGGCTCATAGTATGGCGTATTATGGCATATTATGTAGGTAGGTCAGTGTAGGTAGGTCAGTGTAGGTAGGTCAGTGTAGGTAGGTCAGTGTAGGTAGGTCACTACCATTAGTGTAGGTAGGTCAGTGTAGTTAGGTCACTACCATTAGTGTAGGTAGGTCAGTGTAGTTAGGTCACTACCATTAGTGTAGGTAGGTCAGTGTTTGTAGGTCAGTGTAGGTAGGTCACTACTATTAGTGTAGGTAGGTCAGTGTATGTAGGTCAGTGTAGGTAGGTCACTACCGTCAGTGTAGGTAGGTCAGTGTAGGTAGGTCACTACCAACAGTGTATATAGGTCAGTGTAGGTAGGTCACTACTGTCAGTGTAGGTAGGTCACTACCATCAGTGTATGTAGGTCAGTATAGGTAGGTCACTACCATCAGTGTAGGTAGGTCAGTTTAGGTAGGTCACTACCATTAGTGTATGTAGGTCAGTGTACATAGGTCAGTGTAGGTAGGTCACTACCATCAGTGTAGGTAGGGCAGTGTATGTAGATCAGGTAGGTCATGGTCCAGCCAAAAAAAAAAAAAAAAAGGCCTGCGTCACGTGTACCCCCCCCCCCCCCCCCGTTTCCGGCCTTGGACTTCGGGCTGAAGCCCCTGGTCTTTTTGCCACCTAGCAACGCCCCTGGTAGCAGCATTTAAAGTTTAGCACTGTTATTTGTGCAAGCTGGGTTTTGACAAACACCAGCTACTTTATATAAGTGGGTATTTTTTTCTTTATATTCACTCCTATAAACTCTATGCTATCACAGGTATTAACAAATATGTTAATTGAGAGCTTGTCCTAAACAAGGAATTACAGACAAACCTATTCTTTTGTAGTTTTCAATTCTTTTAACAATGTAACCTTCTTATTGGTCAGTATTTTATCAAGACAGGTTTGCTTTAAATCCGTTAAATAACATGTTTGCTAAAAACATCTTCCAAAAAGCGTTTGGCTTGTTTGGAAGATGTCTCGTATTTGCTAACAACTTTTGTTTTCATATATTTTACCATCTCATTTTACTTTTTAGTAGATTATGTAGGTTTAATTATCTTTTTGCTTTTCTCTTCATCCTTATATTATCATTAGACCCTACTACCTGTATTTTCCACCCCATAGCTTATTTATATATGCCTATTTTTATATACCTATTTTATACTGTTTCCCAAGATCCCAGCTTAACATTTTCTCCAGATTTCTAATAAATCCTTCCTCCAGCACAATAATATATAATAAAGAAAAAGAAATTATTATTATTATTATATAAGTTTTTAAAAATGAGCACCATGGGTTATCTTAAAGCGTTTGTTAACCCAAAAAAAAAAAAAAAAAATCTGATCCTGTTCCTTTAAAGCATGTTAAAGTGCTTGTGCTGTGTCATTTGGCCCCCTGTGTACCCTAAAAAACCTGGCTGGTCCTGCCTGACTATACCCTCCCCCTGCAAACAGATGATGATAATCATGGCTGCTGAGCCCCTGACATTGTGGTCTATTTGCATGATTCCGTCAGCCGCAGCTCTCCTGTCTGCAGCTCTCCCTGTGTCTGTGTCCTCTGTCCTCCCCTCCTCCCCTCCCTGACGGTAGCTGCGCCCGCACATCCTGCTCCTCTCGTATCTGATCATATTGCAAATCTTATCTCCTCTAAAGAATTGGAACAACTGTCCCTGTGTAATGTAAAAACTCAGCCGATCTGTACCTGTATAAACGGCTCCAGCCGCTCAGCTGATTGTCTGCTCTCGCTCTCTCCCCCTCCTTCACCGGCTGATGTCAGCAGGACGGCTTGGCCCCACCCACTTCAGTTCTGAGCTGGAGAAACAAGGGAGCTGACATGTCAGCTGAGCGCTTAGAGTGCAGCTTATACAAGTACAAATCTGCAGTTTTTTTACATTACACAGACACAGGGACAAATGTTATTATGATATAGATGGGATAACACTATGGGGTTGATTTACGAAAGGCAAATCCACTCTGCACTATAAGTGCACTGAAAGTGCACTTGGAAGTGCAGTCGCTGTAGATCTGAGGGGAAGATCTGAAATTAGAGGAAGCTCTGCTGATTTTATCATCCAATCATGTGCAAGCTAAAATGCTGTTTTTTATTTTCCTTACATGTCCCCCTCAGATCTACAGCGACTGCAATGCACTTGTTGTGCAAAGTGGATTTGCTTTTAGTAAATAACCCCCTATGTTAGTACAGTGGGTTAAAAACCATTTTAACTGCTTGCTGACCGCCGGCCATCAACTGACGGCCAGGCGGCACAGCTCTCGTGGCGGGCGGGCGTCATATGACGGCCTCGCTTTCCCAGCCCACCAGGGGGCGCGCGCATGCCACCGACGGCGATCGCACGCGCCCGCTGTGTCACTGGGCACCCGGTGCGCGTGCACGGCGGCCGCGATGTCCGCCGGGCACCCGCGATTACCGGTAACACAGCAGGACCGTGGATCTGTGTGTGTAAACACACAGATCCACAGTCCTGTCAGAGGAGAGGAGACCGATGGTGTGTTCTCAGTACAGAGGAACACCGATCGGTCTCCTCCCCTAGTGAGTCCCCACCCCCTACAGTTAGAATCACTCCCTAGCAACACAGTTAACCCCTCGATCACCACCTAGTGTTGACCCCTTTCCTGCCAGTCACATTTATACAGTAATCAATGCATTTTTATAGCACGGATCGCTGTATAAATGTGAATGGTCCCAAATATGTGTCAAAAGTGTCCCATATGTCCGCCGCAATATCGCAGTCACAATAAAAATCGCAGATCGCCACCATTACTAGTAAAAAAATATAAAAAAATAAAAATGTTCTAAATCTATCCCCTATTTTGTAGACGCTATAACTTTTGCGCAAACCAATCTATATACGCCTATTGCGATTTTTTTTTACCAAAAATATGTACAAGAATACATATCGGCCTAAACTGAGAAAAAAATTTGTTTTAAAGAAAAAAAAAATTGGATATTATCGCAAAAGGTAAAAATTATTGTGTTTTTTTTTTTTGTAAACTTGTCACTCTTCTTTTGTTTATAGTGTAAAAAATAAAAACCGCAGAGGTGATCAAATACCACTAAAAGAAAGCTCTATTTATGGGGAAAAAATGATAACAATTTTATTTGGGTACAGTGTTGTATGACCACGCAATTGTCATTCAAAATGTGACAGCGCTGAAAGCTGAAAAATGGCTTGGGCAGGAAGGGGGCGAAAATGCACTGTATTGAGGTGGTTAAGTGATAACACAGCAGATGTTGCCTGCCTTGAGGCACACTTTGATTGAAAACTGGAACAGAGTCTTTCATTAAGGTTTAGTTAATGTTCTGTTTCATACACTTGTATCCACTCGATCCATACTAAATTTCAGCTTGAGCTATCGATCACTCAAAAAAAAAAAAATCGATATGCTATATTTTATATTTATCTGAATGAAAGAATACACTTTTTTGTCCTGAGCATAATAAGAATACAAGAAAGCAAATGTGTACAAAAGCAGTAGATGTTCCCCTTTCAAAGAGAATAATGGTTTGGCAACTGTCTTTTTCAATAAGGCAGGTATGATAAGACCTTTTTTTAAGTTTTATTTTTTTAACCCTAACAGTAATACATAAAGAGGGGGAATATATATAAAACTACTAAATATTCAATGAAATGGCAACCCATCCCCACCATGAAGCCTTTAGCCAAACTCTTCCTTTCCTGCACTAAACCTTTAGCCATTATAATTTCAAAACATAGGCGTGCGCAGGGGGTGTGCCGGGGGGTGCCTGGACACACCCTAATCACTACATGCAGTGCCGATTCCCCCTACTGCCTGGGCTTCCCCGGGTTGGCCTGGCAGTGTGGCTGGCTTCCCCCCTCTCCTCTCCCCCCCCCCCCAGCTGCTGTGGGGGATGTTTCAGGATGGAGAGTGGGGGAAAGGGCTAGTAAATATGTCATTTACCAGAGCCATTCTTTTCTAAATGAACACACTAAATGCACTCACTCACTGTGTTCATTCATAACTGAAGCATAGTAAACTGTTTTTACTACGCTTTTGTTTGTGAATCAGCAGGAAGCAGCACACCACAGAGCACTTCCTATTCTCTTACTGTCCCATGCAACTGAGACTGTATGTATTTGAGCTTTGGGGTGCACACCCTAATGCAACAGGCTGCGCACACCTATGTTTCCTAAGTTCATTGCTTTATCTCTTTGTTTCTTTAATGTGTCACTGGTAGTAATTCTGAAAATATTATGGTTTTTATTTTAGCTTAAAGTGTATTAACAAATTCCCTAAATCTGTTTTTGGGGGCAATACTTCTTTGTCATTGTTGACAAAAAGTACAAAGTACCAGCCCCACCTAATAAATCTGTCTATTTATTTTATATTATGGTAAGTCTGAGCACCTGGAAGAAAACACACAGCTTGAAATCTATGGTGTTAGTAACATATGGCCAGGTCTTTTTTTTATCTAATTACAAAGTCCCCTATCACTAGCACCTGTATATTTATTTTCCCATACTCACTGCAGCAACTTCAATATCAGCCAAACAGGCATTGTCATCAGAATATGCAATATGCCACTCATTCTAACTCTGCTACATACAGTATCTATTACTAATGATCTTGCCCTTCAAACTCACTTGATACCTTTGTGGTGCGATTTTCCTCAACTTAAGCTCCTTTCAGTGAACTACAAGCTCCTCCCAAAATGATGAATGTCTCCCAGGGTTGCAAGTTTCTCATTTGGAACCAGAACACCAAAGGTATATATACTGCAAAATGTATATAACAAAGCATTACTAATCATGAAATACATAATTGTTATTTATATGGGGATGCCTATACTAGAGTTAACAAAACCATTAAAATGAAATTAAAGTCGATTAATATCTATCATTTAAATGTGGTAATGAAGCTTGAAGAAACCAAACTTTCAATACTGTGTGCAGTTGTTTCTAAAACTTATTTTATTTTCCACTTATTCCTAAACCAATTACACAAGGCAACCACTTTCAAGTTAATACATTTATTGCTCAATATTTATATAGTGATTGGCCTCATTTAAAGTCCTGCCGACCAAACCTTCTCTTTTTTTGTTCAAATTTGGGATGGAGGCCAATTACTTATGGTGTCTTGCACCACATCATTCTCTCTCAATATCATGGGTTATAGACATTTTTATAATTACAGAATCCCACATTTGCAAATAGATAGGGAAGCTACAGACCCCCACCAAGGCACCCTGGTATTTGTAGTCCTATCACTCGCTTATGAGTGACTCCACAATGGAAGCACATGCATTCTGATGGATAAATGAAGGGCAGATGGACTGAAGGGAGCCCATCCCTTCTTAAAGGTACAGGGGCACACTGAGCACCCAGCACATAGCACAATGGCTGCAAAGGTGTCAGTGCATTGCCTGACCAATATAGCAGTAATACAAAAAGGAAGCCACTGCCCCACCTATTCAGCTGTCCACAGGCTGGTCGGTAAGTGAGCTTGGAGTTTTCCTTGGATTTATCTTTGGCCTTTTTCTAACATATGCTGCCTTCCAATGCTGCTTGCTGCAATGGCAAGTTATAGGTGGGGGCAGTGGCTTCCTTTTTGTATTACTGCAATATTATACAATAACAATATACAATAACAGTGCTTAATGTAGTTCTCCTGAGAAGACCTTCCACTGGAAGTAGTCATCATCTGACTCTGTGGCTGTACATATGATGATGGTATACAGAGGCGTAGCTTGAAGCTTGTGAGCCCCGATGCAAAAGTTGACCCCCCCCCCCAGATGCATCCACCGCATGCCAAGATACTCAAAGTGGCTTAAGAGTTTTGAGTTTCCAGAGTTCCTCTTTACATCAGAGGACTGGGATTACTGCTGGAGAATCAGAGGACAGGGATTACTGCTGGAGAATCAGAGGACATTGACTCCTGGCAGGTCACTTGGCAGAGCTCCTTTCCCATCCCAGGACTGTATACAGCTCCCCCCCACACTACACAGGGCTGAAATCACATTCCTTTACACACAGTCTGTCAGTCTTCACAGGGTGTATCTGGCTTTTTATGTTGCCCTTCTGACCTGTGAAATTCTCTGGTCGGAATGGCAGTCTAGTTGCAGTAGGCAGATTCACCCTGTGCAGATCATGGCTAACTGGCTGTGTTGTAAAGGAATGTGATTTCAGCCCTGCAGAGGAGGAACAGTATAGAGTGCTGTAATGGTAAAGGAGCTCAGCAGCAGGGTATAGCATGCAGAGTGGAGGGGGTGGTCAGGGTGCTTTGGGGGGTGGGCAAATTAGATCTGGGAGGACAAAGCCATGTGACACAAAATCTGGAGCCTGCAGCCCTTCAGCCCCCCTGAGGAGGTGTTAAGAGATTTGTTTTAGCAATTTCTGAAGGTTTCTCTGTCAGTGTTGGCAGGTGTTGGGGGAAGGTCACCTCCTGGAGGTGTGTGTCTTCTCCCCAGTTGTCAGGGAAGGGGGGTAAGGACATCCCTGAATGGGAGGGTACAGAGAATCCCAGCTGGTGACTAGGAGACACTGAGCAGTGTCATACCTCACCAGTGACATCAGTCCCATTGTGGCTACAGGTCGGCACTCTCCTCCTCTTGCCTCGCTGAGCTTGGTTACCATTCCATGTTGCAGCACACAGCACAGACACTTCTCCATCCTGGGCTGTTCTCACCTCGTGCTCCTCTCCATTCAGGAAATGTCTCATAGCTTCTCCCCAGCCAATGGGAACAGAGGGGTATGGACTGTGGAAGGCAAAGTAGAAGCCCAGTACTGGAGCGTGGCTGTGGGGCCCTAGGGCAGATCGAAACTGGATTTTGTGGAAGATATGATAATATGACAGGGAGGCTGCAGGGGCCCCCTGGAGCTAGGGATGGGGTTGCGATTGTAACCTCTGCAACCCCTTATGCTACGCCCACGATGGTATATATACAGTAAGTATAACTCTGGAACTTGCACGAGGCTTGGTGTTTTTATGAAGACCATTTCCTGCCCTTCTAATTGAAAATCAAGTTTACACCTGTGATAAAAGTATCTGTAAAATAAGATGTACTTTTGCTTCCATCCTTATTAAATTGAAATCCAAGAAAGTATTTAATCTGAGCAGATACACAATCCTTGTTTTGATGTTTTGGGGGTAATTTCAGAGTGGCTGATCCATATTGTAATGAGATCTGTCAAACACGGGTCTTTTTCGTTGTATCTGAAATATGAATAGACAGGCATTATACCAGATAGATATTGCTATTACAGGGAAAAAGTAAAGGTGACAGTTATGTCCCATTTTGGTGAGCCATGGTCACATTTAATTTGAATGTGATTAGAGGCCATTTGGCACCTTAATCAGCGTGGTATCTCATATGCCTGGAGCATTTACCTGCTAGTACCGGCTGGAAGACAACCTTCTCCCTATGCTAATAAAATCTAGCAGTAAATAGGACTTTTGATTTCCAAAAAAGATGCTGCAGTCTGTGTGCAACACTAACTCGGGGGAATACAAAGCAATTACATGTGAAATGATGAAAATAAATCTGCAAAAACAAAACAAAAGAAAAATAGATTTAAGCCAAATTCCAAGTAGCAATCAAAAGAGAAATAGCTCATCCCTGACAGATTCCCCTTGGTGTTGCCCTTGCTTAAACAGAGAACTGTGGATTGTGGAATAAAAATAATTTGGTTAAAATGAATTTATGCTGTTTTATAAAGATCTCCACTGAGACTCCAAGTATAAAAAAGGCAAATAACTTATGTCAGAGGGTAAAGTGGAATGCCACATATCTAAAGTTTTTTTTTGTTTTTTTTGTAATACATTTGTTTTTTTTTTACTTTCCTCTTTGAGGATTTGGGCCCTTTTCTTTGCAGAATCGCAGGGACGTTTATGAGTTGACTGATTAGCAACCCAGCCTCTAGCTTTTTGGTTCATTGAAATAATTGTAGGCTAGAAGGCATGACTAGCATAATGCTTTATGTAAGGGATAATCACCAAGTCTCTTTTGGGCATCTGGCTACTGCCAGGGTAATGTCAAGATCTGCTGATGCAAACTTAAAAGGAAAGTGTAATATGTTTGGGTCATTTACATTTATCATTAGAGATTTTCTAAACAGAGGGCACGCTAGAACTCTGTCTGACTGAAGCTTTGATGGAGCCATAATACATAGATTAGCAGGAAATGAGAGGGACTCATTTCACTGTCTTATACATTTCAGCTTGATCTATTGAGCTCTAAAAACAACAGGCTTTATTAGCCAAGACATTTAGAATAAACGTATAAGTATGCAAAAAGAAGCCTAGTGTGTAGCCTGCTGACTGGATATTGAAAACCTATTTTCTTTATATAAAATATTTACTATTTACCTTTTTCAAATAATATTAGAATAAAAATATATACTAAGCCACTAAACATTTACTTTAGGAACAGCTCTCAAATAAAAATGATTACCTGACATACCTGATTTGGATGACGAGGACTGGGCTGAGATCTGACACTTGCCCTTTAAATAGTTTGAGAGATAAATTCATACAATTTAAAAAAACTTCACACAGCATACTACTCACCACATCAAAAAGCCGCACCACTTTCTTCTGCCTGCTAGCGATGCGGTCACTTAAAAGAGGATTTTTTTCGCAAATTCTGAACTTGTCCTGCCATATGTAAATATTGGCAAGAGTTCCTTGATTTTCACTCAATGGAATTGCCCAGACCTGTCTGACTTCCACACCTAAATTTTGTTTATTGGGCCTAGTAGAGGATGTAGCCACTACTACAGCCGAAAGAGCGTTCATACGTCTTTTGCTCTTTTATGCCTGAAAAACTATTTCAATAAGCTGCAAAAAAAAAAAAAAATTAGCCCCTGAAATTATTTATTTTGATAATAACTGATAAACTTTAATTTGTCACTGTTCTAACATGCCTATAACCACAAGAGATGTCCCAAGAAATGTACAACGGGTTGACTTGAGGACACCTTAACAGCATCAGTACTAACTCTCTAATTGCCTCATCCTTAACTCTTACTGGGGATTAAAAGTAAGATAATGAGCAGATTGCCAAGGACACCAATATCCTGGTAGTAGAGTCAAATTTGAAAAGGAAAAAAGATGGACTTTTGAGGTTCGAACAATACAGCAATATGTATACATTTTATTTTTTACAAAAAGCCATAAAATTACAATCCTAAACATGCACATGTTAGTGCAAAACAAACCTCCCTTGAAAGCCTCCCTTTTGTCACAGTTCCGTGTACATTGATCCAGTACCAGGTTTTACCTCCTGTTAGAATTGCTTGGGTTCTTTCCATTCCACCCTGAACCTAGGTATTATTAAAGTGTTACTAAACCCAGCAATATGAAAATAGTTAATCTGCCCCCCCCCCCTCACTGTGCCTACAGCTTATAAATCTTCTTTTTACATTAAAATACTGCCACTACATATCTTTTTAGCTGATCTGTATACTGCCTAGGTGCTGAGTGTTCAGGTAGGAGGAGATTTCTACTACAGCCTGTGTCCTCATGCTGTTATAGGAGGTGGATCATCCATCAATCAAAATGTGACATTCCACCCACTGTGTTCTTTATTTTTTACTGGGCATGGAGGAGGAGGAGGGAAGGACTGGGTTGTCAAATTAGGATCTGTATACACTCCCACATGTGTGATGTCAATATTATGTGACCTGGCTAGCTCTGATTAATAAGGAAATGTTTTCTCCAGCAATAGAGACCAAACTGAGCATGCTTTACTACCCTCACTGTGTCTTATTTGGCCTTGCCAAGTAAGAGTCTGCAGAAGGGGGAAATCTGTCCATACAGGATCAAGGAGCCTTTTTACACAATGCAGAGGATTAACTACTTAAGTTCCACAGTGAGTATAACAAGCATGCTATTCTGCACATACAAACAGATTTTACTGTTGTGGTTTTAGTAACAATTTAAGACTGTGCATCTGTGGCTTAGTGTTCGAGCAACGTGTCTCCACGTTGAAGCCGGACCCCTCCAGTTCCTCTAGCATTTGCTGTTTCTGAGTATTCCCTTCTTCTGTGTGTTTGATCCTGTCTTTGCTCTTAGTGTTTTCCTCTGGCTGTGCAATTATATTCCCTTTGATTTCTGTCCGTGGATTCCTTCATTTCCTGTTGTGTGTCTCTTTCTGTATAGTGTCTCTGTGTACACACCGCATCCTTCCAGCATGCTATTTAATTGCACTGTACCAGCACGAATGTGCTAGAGAGCTGCAACCTGGGGGCTGCCTTGCAGTGCAACATCCACACTGCCAGTGGCTCTGGTGAAGACAGAGTGGCTCCTTAGACCCTGTAACTCTGGCTCACCTCAGCTTGTGTTCGGTCACACTGCTCCCACAAGTGTGAGGATCCTTTCCCGGGTGCACCTAGTTAGTTGTTCATTGGTCCGCTAGATCTTGAGTTACAATCAGAGGGTAAGACAACCTGGGACTGTGACACCCTTGAATATAAGACACCAACCCATAATCATACTAGGTTACATAAATACACAATTCTTAATCCAAAATTATAGGTGGGTGTCCTCCATGGGTCGGCAGTTGTTTAATTCCTCAACATGTTTTGTGGAAATAACACGCTTCTTCAGGAGGTAAGGGGGCAGAGTCAGCAAAGTCCTGCACCAAACAAGGAAGGGCACACTGATCTGGTTAGATACACATGCCAATTGCACCCTCGGGGCAGGTGTGAGAGAAATAAAAGGCGGCAATCACCCATACAAAAAATCAAGTGTCAACACAGTTCTCAAATCAGTCAAAAGCTGAACAATAGCTAGTAACAGCCAGTGGGGTAGAAGATCTACTGATCACAGAATAGCCCAAAATCACCTGGCCTCCCCCACTGTGTGCACATCTAGTTTACAACTCATAATGAGATCTGCCAGCACAGTACAGACAGGTGTAATTATGGTAAACATAAACCTCTTCTTCACATTACATAGAAGGGAAATGCTCGGTTGGATTTTTAAGCAAGTATCTGTCAAAACCAGGTACCCACTCTCCCCCCCCCAAAAAAAAAGTGCCAAATGTGGCAGCGGAGGGGGGGCGGGGGGAGGCAGACAAGTGGAGATTGCCCTTTTGGGTGGAGCTCCACTGTAAGCCCCCTTTACTTCTTGTATTGCTTATGGCCAAATTGCATTCTTACCAAATTGCATTATCTCACCCCCTGAATCTTTATGACCCCTCTCAACTCCAATCAGAAAAATCTGCGTTTTACAATCCCTTGAAGTTTACCTCCTTTGAAATGTTTAATTAGATAACCATCCACAAACAGGTTAGCCCAAAAGTGCCGAGGTGAGGCATCTGCTTCCTGCAAAAAATTAACATAGACGAGAGTCATTACTTTACCTTTTTGATGTTTAAAATGCAGCTTCCCTAGTTTCACATTATATATATATATATATATATATATATATCTACAATTATAAAGTACAGTGTTCCTCCAATATTTCTATGCATCACATGTCCCTCTAGTGCCCAGTGTTATCAACTGACATCATGTTTGTGAGCCAAGCTAAAGGGATTGTGGGATGGGTAGTTCCACAGATTGATAATTGCTTCACATGACCCTGTACTTGGACTACATATGCTGTCATCGGAGAGATTGCTGGGAGGAACTATACAAGAAGCCAAAGCCCTACCCTGCGCTCTCTTCCTCCTGGGCCTGACGTGAGACGGATCTCTCCATGCATGGGGAGTGAGAGGTCGCGGCTTACCACACGGTGTACAACATTCCAACCCAGATAAGAGCGGCCTAGCACTGCTTGCTGTTCATCGGACATCAATCCAACACCACTTTGGTCGCCTGCCCACCTGTGTTCCAAGCTTCGCATCGGGAGATATAAACGGTGGATCCGCTGCATGCGTGCCGCTACAGGGGCTGCTGTCCGGAGGACATTGAATCGGCCTGGTCGTCGGTGAGAGTGCAGTGGCCCACCTTTACAAATCCTTTTCTCACGGTTACTGGGACACTTTGCACAGACATCTTGGGAATACTTTACTGAACCTATCTTGAACACTGTGCATAGACACCTTTAGCTTCTACCATTTTAAGATGTCTTATTGCTTGCTATTACACCTTAGTGGATACAATTAACCACTTCAGCCTCGGAAGGATTTACCCCCTTCCTGACCAGAGCACTTTTTACAATTTGGCACTGCGTCAATTTAACTGCTAATTGCACGGTCATGCAATGCTGTACCCAAACGAAATTTGCTTCCTTTTCTTCCCACAAATAGAGCTTTCTGTTGATGGTATTTGATCACCTCTGCGGTTTTTATTTTTTGCTCTATAAACGGAAAAAGACCGAAAATTTTGGAAAAAAATGATATTTTCTACTTTTTGTTATAAAAAAAATCCAATAAACTCATTTTTAGTCATACATTTAGGCCAAAATGTATTCGGCCACATGTCTTTGGTAAAAAAAATGTCAATAAGCGTATATTTATTGGTTTGCGCAAAAGTTATAGCGTCTACAAACTAGGGTACATTTTCTGTAATTTACACAGCTTTTAGTTTATGACTGCCTATGTCATTTCTTGAGGTGGTAAAATGGCAGGGCAGTACAAAACCCCCCCAAATGACCCCATTTTGGAAAGTAGACACCCCAAGGAAATTGCTGAGAGGCATGTTGAGCCCATTGAATATTCATTTTTTTTGTCCCAAGTGATTGAATAATGACAAAAAAAAAAAAATTACAAAAAGTTGTCACTAAATGATATATTGCTCACACAGGCCATGGGCATATGTGAAATTGCACCCCAAAATACATTCAGCTGCTTCTCCTGGGTACGGAGATACCACATGTGTGGGACTTTTTGGGAGCTTAGCTGCGTACGGGGCCCCAAAAACCAATCACTGCCTTCAGGATTTCTAAGGGCCTAAAAAAAAAAATTACAAAAAGTTGTCACTAAATGATATATTGCTCACACAGGCCATGGGCATATGTGAAATTGCACCCCAAAATACATTCAGCTGCTTCTCCTGGGTACGGAGATACCACATGTGTGGGACTTTTTGGGAGCTTAGCTGCGTACGGGGCCCCAAAAACCAATCACTGCCTTCAGGATTTCTAAGGGCCTAAATGTTTGATTTCACTCCTCACTACCTATCACAGTTTTAAAAGCCATAAAATGCCCAGATGGCACAAACCCCCCCCCCAAATGACCCCATTTTGGAAAGTAGACACCCCAAGCTATTTGCTGAGAGGCATGTTGAGTCCATGGAATATTTTATATTTTGACACAAGTTGCGGGAAAGTGACAATTTTTTTTATTATTTTTTTTTGCATAAAGTTGTCAAATGATATATTGCTCACACAGGCCATGGGCATATGTGGAATTGCACCCCAAAATACATTTAGCTGCTTCTCCTGAGTATGGGGATACCACATGTGTGGGACTTTTTGGGAGCCTAGCCGCGTACGGGGCCCCGAAAACCGATCACTGCCTTCAGGATTTCCAAGGGGCTAAATTTTTGATTTCACTCCTCACTACCTATCACAGTTTTGAAGGCCATAAAATGCCCAGATTGCACAACCCCCCCCCCCCCAAATGACCCCATTTTGGAAAGTAGACACCGCAAACTATTTGCTGAGAGGCATGTTGAGTCCATGGAACATTTTATATTTTGACACAAGTTGCGGGAAAGTGACAATTTTTTTTACTTTTTATTTTTTTTGCACAAAGTTGTCAATAAATGATATATTGCTCACACAGGCCATGGGCATATGTGGAATTGCACCCCAAAATACATTTAGCTGCTTCTCCTGAGTATGGGGATACCACATGTGTGGGACTTTTTGGGAGCCTAGCCGCGTACGGGGCCCCGAAAACCAATCACCGCCTTCAGGATTTCTAAGGGCGTAAATTTTTGATTTCACTCTTCACTGCCTATCAGTTTCGGAGGCCATGGAATGCCCAGGTGGCACAAACCCCCCCAAATGACCCCATTTTGGAAAGTAGACACCCCAAGCTATTTGCTGAGAGGCATGGTGAGTATTTTGCAGCTCTCATTTGTTTTTGAAAATGAAGAAAGACAAGAAAAAACTAATTTTTTTTTCTTTTTTCAATTTTCAAAACTTTGTGACAAAAAGTGAGGTCTGCAAAATACTCACTATACCTCTCAGCAAATAGCTTGGGGTGTCTACTTTCCAAAATAGGCTCATTTGGGGGGATTTTGTGCCACCTGGCCATTCCATGGCTTCCGAAACTGTGATAGGCAGTGAAGAGTGAAATCAAAAATTTACGTCCTTAGAAACCCTGAAGGCGGTGCTTGGTTTTCGGGGTCCCATACGCGGCTAGGCTCCCAAAAAGTCTCACACATGTGGTATTCCCATACTCAGGAGAAGCAACAGAATGTATTTTGGGGTGTAATTTCACATATTACCATGGCATGTTTGAGCAATATATCATTTAGTGACAACTTTGTGCAAAAAAAATAAATTTGTCTTTTTCCCGCAACTTGTGTCACAATATAAAATATTCCATAGACTCGACATGCCTCTCAGCAAATAGCTTGGTGTGTCTACTTTCCAAAATGGGGTCATTTGGGGGGGGGGGGTTGAACTGTCCTGGCATTTTATGCACAACATTTAGAAGCTTATGTCACACATCACCCACTCTTCTAACCACTTGAAGACAAAGCCCTTTCTGACACTTTTTGTTTACATGAAAAAATAATTTTTTTTTGCAAGAAAATTACTTTGAAACCCCAAACATTATAGATTTTTTTAAAAGCAAATGCTCTACAGATAAAAATGGTGGGTGTTTCATTTTTTTTTCACACAGTATTTGCGCAGCGATTTTTAAAACGCATTTTTTTGGGAAAAAACACACTTTTTTCAATTATAATGCACTATATTGCCCAAATGTTTGATGAAATAAAAAAGATGATCTTAGGCCGAGTACATGGATACCAAACATGACATGCTTTAAAATTGCACACAAACGTGCAGTGGCGACAAACTAAATACATTTTTAAAAGCCTTTAAAAGCCTTTTACACGTTACCACTTTAGATTTACAGAGGAGGTCTACTGCTAAAATTACTGCCCTCGATCTGACCTTCGCGGTGATACCTCGCATGCATGGTGCAATTGCTGTTTACATTTGATGCCAGACCGATGCTATATATATATATATATATATATATATATATATATATATATATATATATATATATATATATATATATATATATATATATATATATATATATATATATTCACTTGTGGAGGAGAACCGCACTCTGCTTACGATTTAGTGCCAGCAATCAGGTCTTCCCACCGACCTTGTATATAGAAAAAGAGTCCAAGAGGTTGCTGCACTTAAAAATTTCTTTGCTTTATTTCTCAAATTGTTCAGTAGGGATTTACAAAGCAAGTATAATCCAAAAACACAGGCACGAAATGCCTACACAGTTTCAGACACAGGTAGATTCAGATATGGATGGATGGATGGATTACGTCTCGGGCTAGTCAGCTTACGCCCTTCCTAAGATCCATTGAAGCACATTGTGCTTCAATGGATCTTAGGAAGGGCGTAAGCTGACTAGCCCGAGACGTAATCCATCCATCCATCCATATCTGAATCTACCTGTGTCTGAAACTGTGTAGGCATTTCGTGCCTGTGTTTTTGGATTATACTTGCTTTGTAAATCCCTACTGAACAATTTGAGAAATAAAGCAAAGAAATTTTTAAGTGCAGCAACCTCTTGGACTCTTTTTCTATATATATATATATATATATATATATATATATATACACACAAGGTATGTCTATTAAATATAGAGACTGTGATCCCACCTAGTAAACAAAGCAGTCAGAACTGGTTATAACTGCATGCGTGGTGACCTTGAACATGTTTGAACCTGCATGACAAGCAGCAACCCTCTATGACATTCAGTTGATTGTGAGTCGCCATTTAGTTTGGTTGTGTTTTCTGTTTTCTGTAGTGTGCCAAAAAATGCTGAGTTAAAAAGTTAAAAAAAGTGTAAATTTAAATTTTTTTGTAAAACTGCACATAACACCGACAGAACGTTTTCAAATGCTTACTACAGCTTATGGGAATGAAGGCCTGTCTTGTCCGTGTGTGTTTGAGTGGCACAAAAGATTCAGTGAGGGACGTGAGAATGAATTCCCAAAAGTTAAATCGGTGCTTAAAGGAACACGTTTTGAGTCAGTTGATGCTGTAAAGAAGAAAAGGGCGGATGTCTTGAAACAGCTGACAGAAATTGATTTTCTCTGCCCCTTCAACCAGTGGAAAATAAGACTGCAGCAACGTATTAGTTCAAATGGGAAATATATTGAAGGGGACAAGCATTAAATTTGTAATACATATAAATAAAGGTGAGTTATTTAATCAGTCTCATCATTTAATAGACACACCTCGTACATACCCATACATATATTTTATACCTACACTGTCCTCAAGCCATACTCACACAGGTACTCGTTGATGGCTTTCTGCTACATGTGCTACTGAGCAGCATGGACAAAGGGCAACACAGTGGCTAAGTGGTTAGCACTTCCACCTAGCAGCACTAGTGTTGCTCGTGTTTTCTCTGGGTTGTCAAGTTTCCTCCCACACTCCAGACATGCTAATAGTTTAATAAGCTCCTGTCTAAATTGGCCCTACTGTGTAAATGTGAGTTAAGGACCTTTGATTGTAAGCTCCTTGTAACCCTGGGTAGGCACCTAAGAATAGTGGCACTAGGAGATTGAGGACATGTACCAGGCAAGCCATGTTTATCAACTTTGCTGCTGGAGCCTTTGTCGCACACTATCATTCCTGGCACAAGTTGTTCCATGGTAAACCACTTCTGGGCCTGCCCCTATGGAGCTGGTAGAATCTCTGCCCCATTGTGGCTACTATCCCCTAGGCATACCAACTGCAGAATTGCATGGCAGATTTTAGTCTGAGTCACAGAATAGTCTCTTGAACCCTTAAGGGGGGCTAGTGGATCAGAGGACAACTCAGCGGAAGAAAGAATGAGGAGGAGTAGAAGGGACAGCTCTGTCACCAGTAGCTGTAAGGACGCAGAACTGCTGAACAATTAAATAGAAAATAGAATAGAATAGAAAAGATGTATAGGGTGGAAGTGGTGCTTGGGTGCGCTGTAAACTCTGGTACTTTGGTGGACTAAATAGCATCTTAATAATGTGTGGTGCTCCACTGCAAATGAACAGCACATGTTGTCCCCAACCAATCAAACTGCTGTTGACCCCTAAAACAAGAAATAAATTAAAAGAGAAGTATGGCAATCTTCTTTTTTGTAGAATCATACTTACCTAGCAGGATGCAGCATTGGTACGATGCTGAATCTGCCCCCCGCCAGCTCTAACACTGACAATGGAGCAATCAAACACCACTGATCGCTCAGTTCTCACATCTCCCTGAGCAGAGAGCTGCTGGCTGTCAGTCAGTGGCTCTCTGCTCTGCCCCGCCCCCATGCTTACTGGACTGCTGCGCTGTGGAGAGGGCGAGAGTGGCTCACTGAGAGGCTGAGCCAGGTGCCAGTGCAGGAATGTGGGCAGGTTCCGACCATATGGTCACAATTTTTCCAGAGCCTGGACCGGCTGTTTGATGTCAGCAGACAGCGGACTTCAGCCAGCTGTCTGCTAAAAAAAGATCATTCTGCACTCCTGTGATCCACAAGAGAAGTACAGCCAAATGAGCTTTGCCTATACTTCTCCTTTAATAAAAACCCAAACAAACTGAAACCCAAATAAAATAAAGCTCAAATGCAAAGAACATAAAAAAGTACAAAAATCCACCCAAAAACAATAAAAAGGAAAACACAATGAATGCAGGTGGGCTTTCACTCCACTCTTCCTAGCCACACAAATTGAAATTCACTGTAAAGTATCAGTATCAGATTTTTAACACAGACTATAGTGCCGTATATAGCACTGATACTGTAAACTCAAAACAGTAGTAGCACAGTACACTACACTAACCAACTCTCTCTCCCTAAAAGCAATGTCAGAGGTCAGGTGCAAGACTTTGGCCAATGATGGCTTTGGCTATGGATTATGGGACTTTCTTGAAGTATGGGATTCATTCCAATGTCCGAACAGCGAACATTTGAACAGCTAATACTTACTGCTAAATGACAATGAATTGGAGCAATTAAGAGACAGGGACAGAATGTTGGCATCCTTTAATTGGAAGTGCTTAAACAAGAACTGTTATAGTCAGCTCACCAGATGTTATTTTCCTGAAAATTGCAGATTTTAAAAAAAAAGCCATTTGCAATTACATCAGCATATTCAAATTATATATGATTATAGTGACTTGGGTCATATGTTTATTAAACTAGAGAAAGTGGCCCCACAGACTGCCCCATCCTGCATGGAAGCCATCCAAACCGTCCCTATTATAATCTGCTGCCAGTACCAGTATATTATGAACCATAAATCTATCTATCTATCTATCTATCTATCTATCTATCTATCTATCTATCTATCTATCTATCTATCTATCTATCTATCTATCTATCTATCTATCTATCTATCTATCTATCGTATATACTCGAGTATAAGTCAAATTTTTCAGCCCTTTTTTTTGGGCTGAAAGTGTCCCTTCGACTTATACTCGAGTCCCCGCCGTCTGTCTGCATGATCAGCGTGTCATGCAGGCAGACGGCGGCCGGCGTGTGATGATAGTGTTCGCCGGCTATTGCAGCTTTCAAAAGCCGCGCCTCCTGCTCATCTGTGATAGGCTGAACAGCTGTCAGTGTACAGCCTATCACGGACATTCTCTCATCCTCGTCCGTGGTATGAGAATGAGAGAATGTCCGTGATAGGCAGTCAGCGGTCAGCCTATCACAGACGAGGAGGAGGCGCGGCTTTTGAACTGTGGAATGGCCGCCGAACACTATCATCACACGCCGGCCGCCGTTTGAGGATGGAGATCGCCACAGGGAGGCTGCACAGGACACAGGTAGGCTGCACATGCACACAGGACATGTACAGGACACAGGACATATACAGGACACAGGACATGTACAGGACACAGGACATGTACAGGACACACATGTACAGGACACACACACATGTACAGGACACATGCACAGGGTACAGGTAGGCTGCACAGGACACAGGGAGGCATGCAGCTGCAGATGGGCATTGTTGACCCTCTGCATTTCTCACCCTCGTCTTATACTCGGGTCAATAAATTTTTCCCAGTTTTTTGTGGTAAATTAGGGGCCTCGACTTATACTCGGGACGACTTATACTCGAGTATATACGGTATCTATCTATCTATCTATCTATCTATCTATCTATCTATCTATCTATCTATCTATCTATCTATCTATCTATCTACAGTTAATATGTGTATGTCCCTGGGTAGTAGCTGAATGAGCAGATCACATACAGTACCTTTCTTGTACAGGGGCCTTTTGGTGACTTTGCCACCCGGCAGTTCAATTTGGAACTTGGCAGGATAAAAACCCAAAGGATTTTTAACATATTTATAAAGAAAATATAGCTGCAGTTGGCAACGGCCACTTGTTTTAAATGAAATTAAAATTGCCATGAGGCCTTCATAAAAAGCAACAAAGTTCAACTGTCAGAGGTCACAACAAGCAGTCCCTAATGTGTCACATCAAATCGAGTACAGCCAAAAAGCCTTACAATTTCAAAGAAGATGTTATGTAACAAGCTAATAAGCAAAACAATGAAAAAAAAAGTAAAATTACCATGAACGTTTAAAATGGTAATGAGTGAAAACTAAAAGAACGCCGCTAATCCCATGTGCATCATAAGTAACAACACAACACTCTCAGTTCAACTAAATGCATTTTAATCAATGTTTTGATTTTAAAATGCTCACACAGGATTTTGCATATAATGACAAGAGACCAGATTTTTTTCAACCTAATTATAGTTAACCTTTGCAGAAATTAAACTTTTCTTTATGTTATTTTTGTTGGATATTGTTATAATCTTTCTTTGTGTTTCCTTTTTGTTTTCAATGGTAGTTATAGATGAGCAGCTGTCTTATATGAGATCAGCTTAATTTTAATACAGTATATTATGCCAATTCATAAATAATCTGTTTGCTGCCAAAAACCCTTGTAAAACAACATTTTATTTTGCACACTATAGTAAGATATCGTACACCAGTAGAATTCTGTTTTCTAATGGTAATGGGGTCAAATCAACATTCGTTTTTGGCTGTAATGATGAGGGAGCAGGATGGAAATGTATTCTAAATTCTAATTTCTAAATTCTAAAGGTGGAGAAGTTTCTCGGTGTTGTGGTAGATCACATAATTAATACCAGATGAAATACCAAGCTACAGTTTTTAAAGTAAGCAACATATTATCTTGTATTAAAAGAGGTATTGACTCCAGAGAGAGAGAGAGGCATAATTTTGCCCCTGTACAAAGCTTTAGTAAGACGTCATCTGGAATATGTAGTTCTGTTTTGGACACCAATTCACAAAGAGGATATTGGTAACTGGAGAAAGTGCAGAGAAGAGCAACCAAACTGAAGAAAGGCATGGAGGAACTCAACCATGAGGAAAGATATGCTGAACTGAATTTGTTCTCTCTTGTGAATCAGTGATTAAGGGGGATATGATCAACATGTATAAATACATAAGAGGTCCATATAGTGAACTTGGTGTAAATTTATTTACAATGTAACCTCCACATACAGAAAGGCTGTGTCACGTACCTGGTGGGTAGAGCCTGGTTAATGCAGAGGAAGGCCTCTCTTGTACCTCTGACTCGGGGCCCCTGGTAGAGTATACAAGTAGCGCAGGATTACAGAGTCGCACGAGTGCAGGTAAATGTGCTTGCTGTTGGGCTGCTGATCCAGAAGTTCACCAGATGGCAGCGGGTCTCCGTAGGTAGGAACAAGCTGGTACTTTGCCGAAGAGCAGGTCCCAAAGGTAGCTGGACAGGTGCTAGCAACTTGGTATCTCTGGAGGGGCTGGAATGTAAGCAGAGTAAGACAAGCCAGGTCATACACAAAACGATCAGATCAAGTACAAATACGGAGGCAGGAGAATGGTCAAAGGACAAGCCAAGGTCGCTGAAGGTGACAAACCGGTATAGTCAGGAACAAGCCGGGTCAATACTTCAAGAGCAGAGGCAGGTAATCGGATACAGGATATTCACAGAACACTGTAGACAGGACAGCAATGATCCTGGGTGCTGATTCAGCTTCAATAGCCCATTTGCCTCACTTATCTGTCATGGAATGCGCCACGCACATTTGAGCATGCGCATATGCGTTCACATGTTAGCACGCGCTATTGCTCCTCTTCTTCCAGACATTCGGGGAACAGGGATTCTTCTGCAGCTATTATTCTGTCTTCTGACAGAGCCTTCTTGACAGGCTGATTCCCCGTAAACTAACATGTGGAATAGTCTCTCTGAAGATTGTTTTAAGAGAGCTTTATGCATTCCTAAACACACATATATTAACAATGTAGCACCCTCTTAGACAGGTTCTAGGATAAGTTAGATTTAGTGCTGACTCACTGTGTTTAATGGAGCTGGATGTGTTTTGTTAGGTAAATTTTGCTTGCCCCCACTGTAACCAGTGTGGCTGTAATTATTGTGTTAGGTAAATTTAGTTATACTCACTGTAACCGGTGCAGCTGATTAATTGGGTCAGTTCAGTATTCTCAGCTGCTGCTAGTCTGATGGATCCCTCTGCCTTTAAGAGTGTGGAGAATTCTCTGGAACATAGGTGTGGAGCTATGCAGATGACATTATGAATATTTATGCAGCCCAGGCCAATCCCTGGGAGCAGGGCTCTGAAGACTTCCCAGAGTCTGTATAAATTCTCTGAGACACTGAGCTTCTGGGTCTTTTCCTGCAGAGGATCAGTCCATCCTGGAGGGCTGCTGCTCTCTAGAGGACAATGCAGCCATGTGCTTGCTGTTCATAAGTCCTCAGGTTGGCGACCTGAGGGCCTGGAAGCTGAAACTACTGAGAGCTGACTGGGACACTGTCTGCTGAAGATCTAGTCTGATATGACAGGAAAAAGGTGTGGCTTGAAAGTTTTTAAAGGAGCCAACCAACAGGCCCTGGAGAGATCTTAGAAACTTTTGGGCTGCTGCCACCCCTCTTGTGACTTGAAAGTCAGCTGTGTGCTTGTCTAAAAAGGGACATTGGTTCGTGTCCTGAAGAGCTTAGTCTATCTAAATCCTTGTGAAGGGACTCTGCTCTTGTGACTCTAAAGAAAGGAGTTTAAATGTAACTGTTTCAACTACAAAGCAATGTTTACAGTTTGCTATAAGCAAGGACTTCTGCTTCAGCTTTTCAGAAATGAGTCTATTGTCCTCAAATCTGTACATAATTCTATTTTTTGAGTATCCCACTCAAGTCCCTTGACCCTATCCAAGTTCTCCAAAAAATAAAACAACATAAAAAACACCCCTAGACTGGTTATTGAGAAAAACTATGGCTGAGATTTTGTGCCTGGCTACGGGGCAAGTTTCTAGAGGCTCCTTCAAGAGTAAGCGCTACAACATTTATAGGTAATAACTCTACAGAATGTTGATTGCCTTCTAAGGGATCAAGAAAAAATGTTTCTTTTCTTCTGCTGAAGCAAATTGGACCATACTTTATAAGGTTTGTTTTGCCTTTCTCTGGATCAACTGTAGGGACTCTGCATATGGGGTTTTTCTACTTATACTATTCATTTATCAATTTATTTCTAGTAGAAGGACTTGTGTCTTTTTTTCTACCTAACTATGTAGCTGTGAATAAGATTTCTGTTCAGGAAAAATCATATATATTGTAATGAAACCTGTTTATTAAGTAAGATATTTCATTCAAATAGCAGGTTTGGACTGGACAAAATTCTAAGGGTTTTCAAAATAAATTAGTTAAATTAAAGTGGATGTAAACCCACCACTCACCCAGTATAAACTAGTGGCACAGTTTTGTTGCATATATACATGCAAACCTCCTACATGTATCCCTACCTTGCAAATGTCACCCTGTTCAGCAGTAGGAGCCCTGCAAAACTCTGGAATCGGTGGGTGGGTCTCGGTGGGCGGATTCACAATGTCACAAGACTCCCTGTCCACCTCTACACTCTCCTACTCTCCTATTCCTGAGTTTTGAGTAATATTCAGTCAAAACTCAGGAAAGGCACCACATGATTTCAGCATGCCCAATCATGCTGAGGTGTGGAGCAGCCAATCCTGGGAGAGCTGAAGAAGAAGGGGGGGGGGGATGTGAAGCTGGAATCGTAACACTCTCTCTTATGCAGTGCATGAGATAAAGAAATCAGATGTCAGTCACAGCAGTGGGGGATGTGGCTGTGTTGTTTTTTTATCTTACAACAAAAAGACAAGAGAATTGCTTAGAGCTGGATTAACTCTTCATGGCAAGACTGGGCACAGGTGACTTGACATCCTTTACCGTACCCGGTAGAAGTCTTCATTAAAAAATGTTTGTTCAAGTTTACATCCACTTTAATCATGGCAAGAAAGAATGTTCTAAAGAATAATTTGTTATGATTTCCGTACAAATCTTCAAACAAAAATTAATTTAAGAGTTTTTAAATACTGAATAAACACTTGCCATCACCAGACAGCTTTTTCTTACCACTAAGTTAAGCAGCACTTGCCATGATATAAGTTGATGTTATCTGAAATTCAACCTCCCAGCTGAGCATTCAAAAAGATGGTATCAACTATGTTTTTATATGTATTAACTGGATCACCTGGCAAGTGAGTGAATGTTTTAGTATCAGCCAGCTGCGTGAATAACTTATATTGATAATAAATATAAAAGAAGAAAACTGTGCTAAAGAGCAATTATAAACACTGAACTGCAGCTGCAACAAAAAAACACTAATATCAGTGTGATAGACTAAGACAAATAAAATAAGTGCGCTTACAGTCAGATGGTCAAAAATATGAATGAATGTATTACCTATATAAATAAATAAATATATAAGCTGTAAATGATTGATGAAATCGAATACCAAATTCAAAAAGTGCTTATGAGTAAGTAATAAACTCCAATTTTAAATTGAGTGCACATTAAGTGACCTAACGTGTAAATAAATATAAATTGATCAGATTTCATAAGTTGCTGATGAAACTAAAAATAAAGATAAAAATAATGATGGAAAAGGTGAGTACAGTCCATTCATAAGAAGCTCAATGAAGGCACATCAGTTCCATGGAGGAAAGTCACGTATCCACAGTTCATTGAACACAGCCCGTGCTGGCGCTTCCTGACTGCTCACAACAATGCTCCGCTCACTCCGCTGCCTCTGCTCCCTCGAATGCTAGTAAGGGATTGCCTTAGAACATGGCGTCTGTCCCATAAATACCCCCTTCCCAGAATGTAACTCAGAGGACCACCTCCACCGAGCTGGTCTCCGAGACAGAGGAGCATCTATACACTTCGACACGTTGCCCTTCCAACACTGACTAATGGTAACAGCGACACCCACCGGTCAGCACGGAAGCACACACAACGTCAGCCAAGCTGGAACAGAGGCAAACTTTTAACCTTCCTAACACACAATTTACTAAATTTACCTAATCTGCAGTAGATTGTAAATCTACCAACGCTACATATAGGTAATACATTCATTCATATTTTTGACCATCTGACTGTAAGCACACTTATTTTATTTGTCTTATATTGATAATAGGCAGTGTTCAAGAAAACTGTTGCATCTCTATTATCCATGGGACAGATATCAATGGTATCTTTATTGTTGTTGTGACCATGGCCTATTCCTTTATGAAAAAGCTGTAGCATGTATTGTGATGATGGAGGGATTGTGGTACTGGATGTAAACCTGTGTGCAACATATGCATTCACCTGGAAGATGGAACTGTTGTTGCATTGTGTGTGTACTCCTAGGTTTAAATTTTGAGGCATTGGCTATGTTAGGATAACTTTTATGTTGTTAATTCTTTAACGTGCACGTATTCCATGGTATTTAAAGAAATATATCTGAAAATAAAGTTCACAAAAAGGTGCAAAGGAACAAAACATCAAGTGCCTTGAAAAAGTATTTATACTCTTTGAAATTTTCCACATTTTGTTGTGTTACAACCAAACACTTAAATGTATTTTATTGGTATTTTATGTGATAGGCCAAACTGGAACATAATTGTGAAGTGGAAGGAAAATGATAATTGTTTTTGAAAAATGTTTACAAATAAATATGTGAAAAGTGTGGCATGCATTTGTATTCGGCCCCCCTGAGTCAATATTTTGTAAAACCATCCAACGCTGCAATTACAGCTGCAAGTCTTTTTGGGGATGTCTCTACCAGCTTTGCACATCTAGAGAGTGACATTTTTGCCCATTCTTCTTTGCAAAATAGCTCAAGCTCTGTCAGATTGAACGCAATTTTCAATTCTTGCCACAGATTCTCGATTGGATTTAGGTCTGGACTTTGACTGGGTTATTCTAACACATCATGAATATGCTTTTATGTAAACCAGTGGTTCTCAACTCCTGTCCTCAGGACCCACTAACAGGCCAGGTTTGCGAGATAACTGAAATACATCACAGGTGATATCATTTGCTGCTCAGTATTTGCAGAATTCTAGTCTGCATCTCCCCAAGGTAATACTTAAAATCTGGCCTGTTAGTGGGTCCGGAGGATGGGAGTTGAGAACCACTGATCTAAACCATTCTATTGTAGCTCTGGCTGTATGTTTAGGGTCGTTGTCCTGCTGGAAGGTGAACCTCCACCCCAGTCTCAAGTCTTTTGCAGACTTTAACAGGTTTTCTTCTAAGATTGCCCTGTATTTGGCTCCATGCATCCTCCCTTCAACTCTGACCAGCTTCCCTGTCCCTGCTGAAGAAAAGCATCCACACATAGTGTTTTTCTTTTAGGCCAAAAAGTTAAATTTTGGTCTCATATGACTAGAGCACCTTCTTCCGCATGTTTGCTGTGTCCCCCACATGGTTTCTAGCAAACTGCAAACAGGACAACAATTTCTTTCAACAATGACTTTCTTTTTGCCACTCTTCCATAAATGCCAGATTTGTGGAGTGCACAACTAATAGCTGTCCTGTGGACAAATTCTCCCACCTGGGCTTTGGATCTCTGCAGCTCCTCCAGAGATACCATGGGCCTCTTGGCTGCTCTCTGATGAATGCTCTCCTTGCCCGGCCTGTCAGTTTAGGTGGACGGCAATGTCTTGGTAGGTTTGCAGTTGTGCCATACTCTTTCCATTTTCAGATGATGGATTGAACAGTGCTCCGTTCAAAGCTTGGGATATTTTTTTAAAACCTAAGCCTACTTTAACCTTCTCCACAACTGTATCCCTTACCTGTCAGGTGTGTTCCCTGGTCTTCATGATGCTGTTTGTTTTGCAGGGGGTTCACAGAACAGCTGTATTTATACTGAGATTAAATTACACACAGGTGGACTCTATTTACTAATCAGGTGATTTCTGAAGGCAATTGGTTCCACTAGATTTTAGTTAGGGGTATCAGAGTAAAGGGGGCTGAATCCAAATGCACGCCACACTTTTTATATATTTATTTGTAAAAAAATTTGAAAACCATTTATCATTTTCCTTCCACTTCACAATTATGTGCCTCTTTGTGTTGGTCTATCACTCAAAATTCCAATAAGATACATTTATGTTTTTGGTTGTAACATGAAAAAATCTGAAAAATTTCAAGGGGTATGAATATTTTTTCAAGGCACTGTAGGCCTTTACTAGGGTTTTTTCAGCTGTAACTTGGTGGAACTTAATACCACCACCTGTGGCTTAGGTCCTCTGCTCCCTGCGTATCACTATCACTTGTAAACACACAGAAGTCTAGCTTCTGTATTTACAAGTGACAGCTTGTCTTCCAAGGGCTCCCACTGATCTGATCTCCTGAACAGCTCTCACTGAGTGCAGGAAGGGGACAAGGGAGATGCAGGTCCCTGAGGTGCAGTGCAGATGTCGACACCCCCACTGGATGATTTCCCTGCAAGTGAGAGAGGTGAAGACAACTACAGTGTCCAGGGAGATACTAAAGCCAGCTTGGTGCTTCAGCTTAATACAGCAATAAAAGTAATACATGTGGAAGATGGTGGAGTTTTTAGGGAGGAAAGGTGGGGGAGAAGATGGGGCAGTGGAGAAGGGGTTGCATGCAAAGGTCAGACTTGAAGAGGGATGAAAATGAGATGTGGATGGTGGTGCAGAGGTAAACAGCTGTGGAAGAAGGCTAAACTCTGCACTCTGTATGCAGTGCACCCCTGAACTTTGCACGTAGTGCATCCCTGAACTCTGCATTCTGTGTGTAACCCCTCCCTCCCCAAACTCTGCACATAATGCACTCCTGGTATTTATTGCCCCTTTAAGACCCTCCAATTGTTAGTAAAGACCAGGGCTTTTTTGGGGGGGGGGGTATGGTCAAATTTTACTAAAGACATTTTATTTAACTAGAGGTTTAAAGGTATGCTGCTTTGACTGGTTTTGATCCCCCATTCCTCCTCTGTGAATATCTTCTTCCTCCACCAGGATGTTCTGTGAGGGCGTGGGGGGAGTCCCAGGAAAAAGGGTGCTGGAGATCGTGTGGATATGTTCCCTAAAAATGACCCAGAAGCATATGAGACTCTTGATACAAAGGATTCGTTTTCTGAAGAAGAATTTTCAAAACTCGCATCAATATCCAAGTTGATTAGATAAAAGCATTTGATGATTTTAGGGTGGTAGGATGCTATGCTGTTATTCAAGTTGTGATTTTATATGTATAAGATGATTTAATAAAATTGATTTTACCACTATACCAACCTTAGACTATATTGTTGCCCAAAGTAACCCCTTTCTCTGAACCCATCCCTTTGGGTTGTCCCCTCCCCCAACCTTCCTTTTAATACTATGGTCACATGTTCAGCCATAAACACAATTGTTGGAGAAGTCCGGTAATGTCTCTTCTTTAATGGTTATTCTTTGTGTATATATATATATATATATATATATATATATATATATATATATATATATATATATATATGTATGTATGTATGTATGTGTGTGTGTGTATAAATATAAATATATATATATTTTGTCATGTTACAACCAAAGACGTAAATTCATTTTATTGGGATTTTATGTGATAGACCAACACACAGTGGCACCTAATTGTGAAGTGGAAGGAAAATGATAAATGGTTTTCATTTTTTTTACAAATAAATATATATAAAAAGTGTGGCGTGCATTTGTATTCAACCCCTTTTACTCTGATACCCCTAACTGAAATCTAGTGGAACCAATTGCCTTCAGAAGTCATCTAATTGGTAAATAGAGTCCACCTGTGTGTGATTTAATCTCAGTATAAATACAGCTGTTCTATGAAGCCCTCAGAGGTTGGTTAGAGCAGTGTTTCTCAACTCCAGTCCTCAAGGCGCACCAACAGGTCATGTTTTCAGGATTTTCCTCAGGTGAAACGGCTGTGGTAATTACTAAGGCAGTGAAACTGATCATATCACCTGTGAAAAATAGTGGAAATCCTGAAAACATGACCTGTTGGTGCGCCTTGAGGACTGAAGTTGAGAAACACTGGGTTAGAGAACCTTAGTGAACAAACAGTATCATGAAGGCCAAGGCCAACAACACACCAGACAGGTCAGGGATAAAGTTGTGGAGAAGTTTAAAGCAGGGTTAGGTTATAAAAAATATGCTAAGCTTTGAACATCTCAGAGTATGGCACAACTGCAAACCTACCAAGATATGGCCATTCACCTAAACTGACAGGCTGGGCAAGGAGAGCATTATTCCGAGAAGCAGCCAAAAGGCCCATGGTAACTCTTGAGGAGCTGCAGAGATCCACAACTCAAGTGAGAGAATCTGTCCATAAGACAACTATTAGTCGTGAACTCCACAAATCTGGCATTTATGGAAAAGTGGCAAGAAGAAAGCCATTATTGAAAGAAAGCCATATGAAGTCCCATTTGCAGTTTACGAGAAGCTATGTGGGGGACACAGCATACATGTGGAAGAAGGTGTCCTGGTCAGATGAGACTAAAACTGAACTTTTTGGGCTAAAAGCAAAACTCTGTGTGGCGGAAAACGAATGCCCCGTACACACGGTCGGACTTTGTTCGGACATTCCGACAACAAAATCCTAGGATTTTTTCCGACGGATGTTGGCTAAAACTTGTTTTGCCTACACACGGTCGCACAAAGTTGTCGGAATTTCCGATCGCCAAGAACGCGGTGACGTCAAGCACGTACGACGAGACTAGAAAAGGCCAGTTCAGAACCAAGCGCAGCACCCTTTGGGCTCCTTTTGCTAATCTCGTGTTAGTAAAAGTTTGGTGAGAGACGATTCGCGCTTTTTCAGACTCGTGGCTTTCAGATCGTTTTCTGCCGTTCAGTTTGTGCTTGTGGGTTTGTATCTGCTCCTCAGTGCGTGCAGTCAGTTCGTATTGGAGTTTTCTGTGCGATCTTGTCCGCTCGTTGCTGTTTTTCAGGTCGCTCTTCACAGGCCTTGCTGTTCTTCAGTGCGTTCTGTTACTTCGTTCTGAGCAGCCGACCGTTTTCTAGCCATGTTTCGTATGCGTACTCCTCGTAGAGTTCGTGCTGTGTGGGGACTTGGTGTTGGGGTCCTGACCTTGACACAAGTCCAGTCCATGAACAGGGTGGGAAGGAGTTCATGGACCAAGAATTGGCTGCTTCAGCGTGACCAGTTCTCTCATATGCCTTTGCTCCGTGAGATCCGTGAGAATAATCCTGATGATTTCAAGAACTTTCTCCGGATGACGGACCCCGTGTTTCACCGTTTGTTGGCTTCGCTGACCCCCTATATCAGCAGGCAGGATACCTGCATGAGGCAAGCCATCACTCCGGAGCAGAGGTTGGTCGCTACCTTGCGGTATTTGGCCACAGGGAGAAGCCTGCAGGACCTCAAGTTCTCGACAGGCATCTCCCCCCAGGCTCTGGGGATCATTATCCCAGAGACCTGTTCTGCCATCATCCAGGTCCTGCAGAAGGAGTATATGAAGGTAAGATTTTTATCCTTTAATATCACATTTTATTGTATTGAATGTTTGATAATATATTGTATTTCTTTCCTCATTCCCTAATTACCATGATTGTAATATGCTGTGAATGTCCCCTTTGTCCTCATGCATGCTGGAATTTTATGTAATTATTATTTTAGGTCCTTCATACATATTTGACCTTCAATAACCTCTCCAGCATGGTGTCTCCTGCCCTATATTCACCTCATGTAGTCACTTAACAATGTATTTTATCAGCTCCATAGTAGTGCTTTACCCCAAACACCCCCTAAAATGTTTGGAAATGTTATTTTTGATTTAAATTCAGGCAGAGTGCCAGAGGCTTTTTTTTGTGGTGTCCCCAAATTTTTTGTAACCCTCCCTCCCCCAACTGCTAAGTCAGCTGATCCCAATTCTCTATCCTCAATCATCTATCTGCTGACTTTGCCAAACCCATACACACTATACCCATCTCTTTTGTGGTCAGATTTATGGATGAATTCCCCAAAGCATGTAGTGCAAGGGTCTGCCTGTATACTTTCCAATGGTACTGTTTAAAGTTCTTGTATCCTATTATGATCTTGATAGGTAATAGCAGAATGTCCAAATGTGCTCAAATGTGTACAGTGTGTATTTATATCTTTGTATTATGACACTTCTTACCTGTCCAGTGGGCTGCCAATAGTGTAACTAAGGAGGGGCTGTTCCAAGTAATACCCTGTATTTAGGCATTCATCTCTCAATGAAGTGAAGAGGGTTACCTGTCCAAGAGTTCCCCCCCCTATAATGTTAGAAATGGCCCATGAGAGGGGGGGGGGGGGATATGATAGGTGTACCTTATACTTTGTTGTTGTTAAATTCCCCTTAATAAATGCTATCTGGAGGTTGACCCATAATGTTTGTGTCTAATCTGCTTGCCAGGTTTCTGTGAAAAAATAGTAATGTTTATTGTTTTTTCCTTAACAGTTTCCTTCCACGCCACAGGAATGGCAGACTGTGGCCTCCCACTTTGCCCAGCGGTGGGACTTTCCTAACTGCGGAGGGGCAATTGATGGGAAACACGTCCACATCTTCCCACCACCCAACTCGGGGTTGTACTATTATAATTACAAGGGGTTTAATAGTATAGTGATGTTGGCGGTGGTGTCGGCTAATTACGACTTCTTGTATGTGGACGTGGGGAAGAATGGCCGGATGTCCGATGGTGGAGTGATCGCCCAGACGGAGTTCTACAGGCGTCTCCAGAATGGCAGCTTGGACTTGCCACCTCCAGAGGACAATGTTGAAGGTCTCCCATTTGTGTTCGTTGCTGATGAAGCATTTGCACTGGGGGACCACCTGATGCGGCCATTCCCGATGTGGACCCTCACCCCGGAACAGAGGGTTTTTAATTACCGGCTGGCCAGAGCCCGAAGAGTGGTGGAGAACACATTTGGAATCCTGGCCAGCCGGTTCCGATTATTTCTGACACCCATCCATATGGCGGAGTATAAACTGAACCATATAATACTTGCCTGCTGTGTTCTCCATAATTTTTTAAGAAAACATTTAGCAAACTATGCTGGCTCAGTTGGGCCTGAGGCCGGAAATCCAAATCCATCAACACTGACGGCGCTTGAAAGTGGCCGTCCTGGCTTGCCCTCCCTGAGTGCCCGTGATGTCCGGTTACGCTACCTGGAGTTCTTTGCGGGTAGGGGGGCTATCAATATGCCAGACAATCTGTGAAAACTTTTTAAAATAAAAACCAACCCAAAAAAAATTCTTTGTGGACATTTACTGCTTGTGTTTCTTTTAGCTGACCCTGACAGAAATGTGTTGAGTGCAGAAAATGTCGTGATTGGGTAACCTTAGAAAAAACTGTGTTGGCTGGTAATTCCTAAATGCAAAAACACATTTCACTACAAGTGCACTTGCAACTGCACTGAACCTGCACTTGTAGTGCAAAGTGTATTTTCCCTTAGGAAATAACCCCCATTTTTGCATAAAAGAGCAATTACATCACCCCAAAAGTGTTGTAGTGTTGAGACAATAATCCACACATTCTTGATTAAGCCACTTTTTTATAGCTGCACAATCACAGGTGCATTAACGAAAGGTTTTTAAAACAAACCAACATGTTTGTTGTATAACAATGTTTGCAGTAGCATTATGAAAATTCGAAATATCCATTTCAGATAAAACAGGCCTGTGTAAAACCAACAAGAAAGCCAAAAAACTTGAACTTACAAAGTTCACATTAGGTAAAACCTGAAGGCTATATCAGACATCAGTATTTAGGAACTGGGTTTGATATAGCGTTCAGATGGGGGGAAATCACCCCTGGAAAAGCCAAATTTGGAAGATGCACACCAATTTACAAATGTCCACATGTGCTATCTGCCATCATGGGGGATCAAGGGACGTGTTTGGGGGGAGCAAGCCCTTCCTCAACGCTACTTTATAATTGAGGAAGGGGTTGCCCCCCCAAAACGCGTCCATTGATCTCCCGTGATGGCAGATAGCACATGTTGGCACACTGTGTGCATCCTCCAAATTTGGCTTTTCAAAACATAGAAAAAAATTTTAAAAGATTGGACCACACTAAAACAAGTGATTTTGTGGGGTTTAAATTCGCCCCAAAACATCAATGATGTTATTATTTTTTTTAATAACATCACTGATTTGTTGCTGTATGTTGTGCAATTCGAGATTACATCCCATGATCTCCCCGATCAGGATCTGGGCACTTTCAGAAGTAAAGCGTTCTCTCTCCCTCACATCACGATCACCTAAAAAGAGATAAAGAACAAAAAAAAAGGTCTCAAAAATCTGCCACCAGCCATCTCTTTTACCTGAGTCTGTGGTCGCAGACACTCACCTGTTGTGGTGCCAATCTCCACCACATCTTCTTCTTCCTCCTGCTCTTCTTCTTGGGTTTGCGGTATTTCTCCTTCTTCCGGAGGGGGGGGGCTCTGGTCTCCTCGGATGAGGGGTGTCCTCCGAGTCTTTTCTCCCCTATGTAAAACAAAAATGGTATACTTAGCACACAGATATTTGATGGCAGAACTATAGAAATAGGAAACATTGCTTGGAAGTGGGGTACAATTGTCTATTTTAGCCGAGTTCCAAGATGTATATTTTTTATTGCCCTTTGTCAAGCTGCAATACTTTACCTGTTTGGTACAAGCTTCACAGATGGAGACCCCCCTATAGTATACACTGGAGCACCTGTGTGGCCCCCCTAATAAAAATGGTGTTCTGGTGTCCCACACTAGTGCTCCAGTGTCCAGATGTGAAAACAGCTGCTCAGTGTCCTCTCCTTACACAGAATCTAGTTTGCATTTCATTCTAGTAACAAACCCATCTACACAAACAAATATTTGGCATCCAAGTAGGCCCCCAAAAATGTGTGAAAATGCATATGGCCTAAACAATGGTGTTCTAGAGGCCGAAAGAAAAATATTTGATACGAACGAATAATGTGCCCATGAACATTAAAGTTGACCTTTGGAAACGTTACAACTAATCAAAGCATATGGAGCAGAACGAACGTAATAAAGACAGAAAGAATAGGAACACAGCACAACTACTTACTTTTTTGCAGCACTCTCCGGATCTTTCGTTACTGCTCTGGCTCTCTCAACTTCAGGTCCGACCACCGCTTCCTGAGCTGATCTTTAGACCTTCGTATCCCGAAATTCCTCTCTAGACTCCTGACCACTTTCGCCATGATTTTGGCCTTTCGGATATTGGGGTTGGGGTAAGGCCCATATTTTCCGTCATAGTCGGACTTCCTCATGATGTCGACCATCTCCAACATCTCCCCAAACGACATATTTGTGGCCTTAAAACGTCTCCTTCTGGATCGGGACGTGCCTGGATCCGCCCTTTCCTCCTCCTCCTCCTCCTCGTTGCTACAATTAGCCCGCACCTGCTGTATGTCCGCCATCATGCTCTTCACCCACTGCGCCGAACGAAAAGGGGCGGGGAATACACTAGAAAGAACGTCAGGGGCGGGCGGAGTTACACGCATGCGCAGTGTATATAAAGCGTAACACACGTGCGTATTACGTTTGATCTGTGAGCGGAGGAAGGAGCATTGAACGCGGCGATCGTAAGAACGAAGGTAAGAGACAAACTTGGGCCTATACTGCTTCTATAGATTGAGGCCTATATTGTAACAAGATTAGGAGAGTTTGGTCTGACATTAGGCTTTGTCTTGTGTTGTGTCTTGCAGTGAACATGGATATGGTACTGAAAGAAGATACTGACTTCATGTCACTATTCATTGATATGCTAATGGAGCTGCCCTGTCTGTGGGAGATTACCCACCCCCATTACAAGAACCAAGCAAAGAGGAAGGCAGCACTGGAGCAATTGTGTGAAATTGTGAAGCAGGTGATCCCCACGGCAGACATCACTTATTTAAAGATCTTCATTGGTGGCCTGAGGAGCACATATCTGAGGGAGCGCAATAAAGTCCTGGATTCACAGAGATCCGGAGCAGCAGATGACATCTATGTCCCCAGGATGTTGTACTACGACAGGCTGCATTTTCTGGCAGGCCAGACTGAACCCAGGCCATCCCTCTCAAGTCTTCCTTCCACGCTTCCTTCCCCCCTGGCTGAGGCTTCTGACGCCCAACCTGGGCCTTCCAGGCCACATGTGGAGGAGCCCAGATTGAGCCAGGTATAGCATTCCTCTAAATATTTCTGCTTGTACAATCAATGATGTTAACTAGATGTTAGTTTGGAAGTAATAATTTATGATTGTGATTGATGATGCAAAAACTAAAACCATGTCCCTTTTTCATACACAGGGAAGTCTCAGCCAGGAGGTGGCCAGGCCGAGCCGGCTGGCTGATATCCAGGTCCCTCCACCCCCGGTGAAAACAGAAAGTGGCAGTAGGAGGAGTACCCTAGAGGAGGCGGCTATCAGATTTTTTTGTAGGGCTACAGAGGTCCTGGGAGCACCACAGACCAGGCAGGAGAACATTGGTGCATTCATTGCATATAAAATGCAGAGGATGGAGGAGGGCCAACAAGCCATGTGTGAGGCCCTCATATCAGAGGCTCTGGAGAAAGGTATGAGGGGCCAAATTACACCTGACACACATCTTTGGGATGGTCCTCCTCCTCCTCCTGCAGGTCCTCCTCCTCCTCCTCCCTCTCCTCCAGGTCCCCCCAGTCCTCCTCCAGGTCCCCCCAGTCCTCCTCCTCCTCCAGGTCCTACTCCTCCTCCTGCCACATCTCCAACAGCACAGCCACAGCCCGGAAGGAAGTGTGAAAGGAAGACTAGAGAGTGATTGGACCCTGGATCCAGTCTGGTCGGCCAAAAAATGCAGCCTCTTGTGGTACCACAGCCTGGGGACACTGATGTCATCTGCTGCTATCCCGATCTCTGTGAATCCCGGACCAGACTGCCCTCCCTTATATATGGACTCCTCAGGCCACCAATTTTGAGGTTGAAGAATTGTTGTCTGCCGTGGGGGTCCCAGGCTTCACTAATTTCTCATATTGATCCAGTGTTGCCTTCCTCTTTGTTTGGTTCTGATACCTTTAATAAAGGATTTTTGTTTTAAATTATACTCTCCTATGTGTTTTACTTCAAAAATGATGGTTTGTTTGTGAGGATTCAGGTACATTTCTAATATACAATGTGAAATGAACAAGGGACACCAACAACAAACAATCTCCTGGAGATTAAATAATAAAAGATATCAATGGTGTTGGGGTAACTTGACACACAAAACACACACAAAAATATTCTGGAGTAAAAATAAAAATAACATTGAACAAAGATCAGCCTTGCAAAAAATCAAAACATTAAAGAAAAAAAAAGGCTTAAAAACAAAAAAAAAAACATAAAAAATATAAAACTGTCAGATGTGACAACTAATAACAATATATTGAGGGAATCCCACTAAAAAAAGACAAATAAAACTTTGTGAGAAGTGTGTGTGAATATGAGCAGCAAAACTACTTCATTCTTGTCACATTATAAAGAAGAAGAGCGTGCGCTGTATTAAACCATTTTTTACATTGCAGCGTGACGAAAGTGCTGTATCCATTCCGAACGCTAAGTTTACCAGAACGAGCTGTCCCGTGTCGGAATTTCTTCTGAGCATGCGTGGCACTTTGTGCGTCGGAACAGGCCACACACGGTCGGAATAGACGCAATCGGATTTTGTTGTCGGAAAATTTTATCTCCTGCTGTCCAACTTTGTGTGTCGGAAAATCCGATGGAAAATGTCCGATGGCGCCCACACACGGTCGGAATTTCCGACAACACGCTCCGATCGGACAATGTCCATCGGAAAATCCGACCGTGTGTACGGGGCATAACACTGCACATCACCCTGAATGCACCATCCCCACCGTGAAACATGGTGGTGGCAGCATCATGTTGTGTGGATGCTTTTCTTCAGCAGGGACAAGGAAGCTGGTCAGAGTTGATGGGAAGATGGATGGAGACAACTACAGGGCAATCTTAGAAGAAAACCTGTTAGAGTCTGCAAAAAACTTGAGAATGGTATGGAGGTTCACCTTCCAGCAGGACAGCGACCCTAAACATACAGCCAGAGCTACAATGGAATGGTTTAGATTAAGGCATATTCATGTGTTAGAATGGCCCAGTCAAAGTCCAGACCTAAATTCAATCGAGAATCTGTGGCAAGACTTGAAAATTGCTGTTCACAGACACTCTCCATCCAACCTGACAGAGCTTGAGCTATTTTGCAAAGAAGATTGGGCAAAAATGTCACTCTCTAGCTGTGCAAAGCTGGTAGAGAGATCCCCAAAAAGACTTGCAGCTGTAATTGCAGTGAAAGGTGGCTCCACAAAGTTTTGACTACAAATCCACGTCACGCTTTTCACATATTTATTTGTAAACAAATTTGAAAAACATTTATCATTTTCCTTCCACTTCACAATTTCACAATTATGTGCCACTTTGTGTTGGTCTATCACATAAAATCCCAACAAAATGCATTTACGTTTTTGGTTGCAACATGACAAAATGTGGAAAATTTCAAAGGGTACGAATACTTTTTTGAGGCACTATATATATATATATATATATATATATATATATATATATATATATATATATATATATATTGTTGTAGTGTGGTACCCCACCAGTGCACCAGTGTATGGACGCAGGATTCTCGACCAGGTAGGTTGAGGGGCTCCTGTTTATTTGCTTATTTTGGAGGAAACTGCTTTTCAGTTTCCTCATTATTTACTAAAGTCTACTTTGGGACCTGGAGCCCAGGGATTTTGTAGCGATCCGGGTGGGATGAAATCCCCAGTCCTGGGTCTCGGTTTTGAGATCCACCAGCATACTGACTGGTCAGGTGTGTGCTGGGCTATTTGTAGACACCTGACCATGGTTCTGGGCTCCACCCAACCGAGGAGTCCAGGCTTGCAGGGGAGAAGCCAGAGTGCAGGTGTGCACTGGACGAGGCCAGAGAGTCTGGGTGTGCACTGGGAGAAGCCAGAGACCCAAGCCTGAGGGTCAGAGCAGCGAGTGGTTGTTATCTATATGGACTGACAAGGGAATAGTCTGTGCGAATCAGAAAAAGGCCTGAAGTGGAAGGCCTGATCCGCATGGCTGTTTGTGCAGTATAAGCTAGGAGGCTCGGTATTTTCAGTTTGTGATTATTACTGTGAAGTGGAAACTCCTGTGCGGGAATTCTGGATGGACTGTTCATTTCTTTTGTTTAATAAAAGTTGGCCAAACAGCCCTTAAATACCACAACTGGTGTGGACTTATGGATAAGTGCTACACTTGAGCTAAACAACTCCCAACTTTACAATATATATATATATATATATATATATATATATATATATATATATATATATATATATATATACACACACACATATACAGTATATATATATATATATATACACACACAGTGGGTATAGAAAAAGGTCACCCTCCTTTAAAATAATCACATTTTGTTGCTTTGCCGCCTTAAATAAAGACAGCCACAATTTTTGATTTATCCAGATGCATTTACTCAGTGCAACTTATAACAAGATCACCCCTTGTGTCAGTATTTTCTTGATCCACCTTTTGGCTTTAACCACTTCAGCCCCGGAAGGATTTACCCCCTTCCTGACCAGAGCATTTTTTACAATTTGGCACTGCATCACTTTAACTGCTAATTGCGCGGTCATGCAATGCTGTACCCAAACGAAATTTGCGTCCTTTTCTTCCCACAAATAGAGCTTTCTTTTGATGGTATTTGATCACCTCTGCCGTTTTTATTTTTTGCGCTATAAACGGAAAAAGACCGAAAATTTTGAAAAAAAATGATATTTTCTAATTTTTGTTATTAAAAAAATCCAATAAACTCAATTTTAGTCATACATTTAGGCCAAAATGTATTCGGCCACATGTGTTTGGTAAAAAAAATGTCAATAAGTGTATATTTATTGGTTTGTGCAAAAGTTATAGCGTCTACAAGCTAGGGTACATTTTCTGGAATTTACACAGCTTTTAGTTTATGACTGCCTATGTTATTACTTGAGGTGCTAAAATGGCAGGGCAGTACAAAACCCCCCTAAATGACCCCATTTTGGAAAGTGGACACCCCAAGGAAATTGCTGAGAGGCATGAATATTGAATATTTGAATATTCATTTGAATATACATTGAATATTATTTTTTTTTGTCCCAAGTGATTGAATAATGACAAAAAAAAAATTACAAAAAGTTGTCACTAAATGATATATTGCTCACACAGGCCATGGGCATATGTGGAATTGCACCCCAAAATACATTTAGCTGCTTCTCCTGAGTATGGGGATACCACATGTGTGGGACTTTTTGGGAGCCTAGCCGCATACGGGGCCCTGAAAACCAATCTCTGCCTTCAGGATTTCTAAGGGTGTAAATTTTTGATTTCACTCTTCACTTCCTATCACAGTTTCGGAGGCCATGGAATGCCCAGATGGCACAACCCCCCCCCCCCCCCCCAAATGACCCCATTTTGGAAAGTAGACACCCCAAGCTATTTGCTGAGAGGCATGGTAAGTATTTTGCAGCTCTCATTTGTTTTTGAAAATGAATAAAGACAAGAAAAAACATTTTTTTTTCAATTTTCAAAACTTTGTGACAAAAAGTGAGGTTTGCAAAATACTCACTATACCTCTCAGCAAATAGCTTGGGGTGTCTAATTTCCAAAATAGGGTCATTTGGGGGGGGGGTTGTGCCACCTGGGCATTCCATGGCTGTGATAGGCAGTGAAGAGTGAAATCAAAAATTTACGCCCTTAGAAAGCCTGAAGGCGGTGCTTGGTTTTTGGGGTCCCGTACGCGGCTAGGCTCCCAAAAAGTCTCACATGTGGTATCCCCGTACTCAGGAGAAGCAACAGAATGTATTTTGGGGTGTAATTTCACATATTCCTATGGCATGTTTGAGCAATATATCATTTAGTGACAACTTTGTGCAAAAAAAAATAAATTGTCTCTTTCCCGCAACTTGCGTCACAATATAAAATATTCCATGGACTCGACATGCCTCTCAGCAAATAGCTTGGAGTGTCTACTTTCCAAAATGGGGTCATTTGGGGGGGGGGGGGGTTGAACTGTACTGGCATTTTATGCACAACATTTAGAAGCTTATGTCACACATCACCCACTCTTCTAACCACTTGAAGACAAAGCCCTTTCTGACACTTTTTGTTTACTTGAAAAAAATTATTTTTTTTTGCAAGAAAATTACTTTGAACACCCAAACATTATATATTTTTTTAAGCAAATGCCCTACAGAATAAAATGGTGGGTGTTTCATTTTTTTTTCACACAGTATTTGCGCAGCAATTTTTCAAATGCATTTTTTGGGAAAAAACACACTTTTTTCAATTTTAATGCACTAAAACACACTATATTGCCCAAATGTTTGATGAAATAAAAAAGATGATCTTAGGCTGAGTACATGGATACCAAACATGACATGCTTTAAAATTGCGCACAAACGTGCAGTGGCAACAAAATAAATACATTTTTAAAAGCCTTTAAAAGCCTTTACAGGTTACCACTTTAGATTTACAGGGGAGGCCTACTGCTAAAATTACTGCCCTCGATCTGACCTTCGCGCTGATACCTCACATACATGCATGGTGCAATTGCTGTTTACATTTGATGCCAAACCAACGCTTGCGTTCGCCTTAGCGCGAGAGCAGGGGGGGACAGGGTTGCTTTTTTTTTTTTTTTTTTTTTTTGCTTTTTTATCTTATTTTTAAATTGTTCCTTTCATTTTTTTTTTAATCGTTTTTATTGTTATCTCAGGGAATGTTAATATCCCCTATGATAGCAATAGGTAGTGACAGGTACTCTTTTTTTGAAAATCTATTAGACCTTAGATCTCTTCTCTGCCCTCAAAGCATCTGACCACACCAAGATCGGTGTGATAAAATGCTTTCCCAATTTCCCAATGGCGCTGTTTACATCTGGCGAAATCTAAGTCATGAAATGCTCGTAGCTTCCGGTTTCTTAGGCCATAGAGATGTTTGGAGCCACTCTGGTCTCTGATCAGCTCTATGGTCAGCTGGCTGAATCACCGGCTGCATTCTCAGGTTCCCTGTTGAGACAGGAGAGCCAGAGAAAAACACGGAAGGCGGTGGGGGGGGGGAATTCCCTCCCACTGCTTGTAAAAGCAGTCTAGAGGCTAATTAGCCGCTAGGATTGCTTTTACATGAAAGCCAACGACTGGCTGAAAAGAATGATACCAAGATGATACATAAACCTGCAGGCATCATTCTGGTATAACCACTCAAAGTCGTGAATGGCGTACCTGAAGACAAAAAAATGGTTAACAATAAAACACAGTAAACGGTAAAGTATAAAAAATTGCATACCTGAAAAGCAAACATGATAAAACATAATAACAATAAAACATTGCAGAATAGAATACAGTAAAAAAAGAGCAGAACAATAGAGAGAGAATAGAGAGAGAGAGAGAGAGAGAGAGAGAGAGAACAATAAAACGACAACTATTTTTTTTTTTACACTTTTTTTGTAACTAACTTTTATAACTGTAACCAGTTCCAGGTTCGGGTCTCTCAAAATGCGATGGCATCTTGGGAGACCCTGTGAAAGTGTGCCTAGTCTGTGCAATGCTGTACCCTACGCTAATAACTAGTGCATGGTAGCGTTCAAAACATTCACCAATGCAAAGACCAGGATTGTCAGGACAGGAGGGACAATAATAGCGAGTGTCACGCCTATATCCGCGCTTGCTGCAGACACAACATCTTTTTTGGGGGGGTTCGTTGGGTAGGGGTACTCGGGAGGACATAAAGAAAATGCCTCTCATGCAGCCGACTGCATTTGGTTGGGGATGTGAATGGGGGAAGTACGGGTGCTGCAGAAATGGTGGGTTCCCAATTATGGGCACGACGGGCCTGTGTTCGTCTTCTTGGTGGCAGCGGGACACTACTTGTGCTTGCCACCTCACCAGCTTGAACTGCACTTATGGGACTCGCCACGTCACCAAGTGTTACTGCAGTGTTGGTTTGACTACGACCGGGGTGTACTAGGCCGCTGGTGCTTGCCAGTTCACCAAAACGCTACCAAAAAAACTGTTGATCCCGCTAACACTGCGTTTTTGGGAACCCTAAACTGCTGGGGACGCTAGTATAGATCTGATCGGATCAGATATTGATCCGTTCAGATACTATACCACTAAGGGAGGTGTACGGTGCGTGCGTGGGTGTTAGCGCTACTGGCACTAACCTGACGCTGCCTGGGGCTGGTGCTTGCCAGTTCACCAGAACGCTACCAAAAAAACTGTTAGCGATCGCAGGGATCAGGCCAGACTCTGCGAACGCTGCAGTTATGCGTTTAGTGTTTTGTAAGTGACAGTGATCGATCGATACTGTACTTGGGTGGGCTGGGCTGGGCCAGACGGAGGGGCAAAACGCAGGTGCTAGCAGGTATCTGGGCTGATCCCGCTAACACTGCGTTTTTGGGAACCCTAAACTGCTGGGGATGCTAGTATAGATCTGATCGGATCAGATATTGATCCATTCAGATACTATAACACTAAGGGAGGCGTATGCTGCGTGCGTGGGTGTTAGCGGTACTGGCGCTAACCTGACGCTGCCTGGGGCAACGCATATCACCGCCGGGCAATCAGGTGGCTAAACCTTTATTTGGTAATAAATGGCGGGTGCCCTGACACTATAAAAAATAAAGGAACTAACCAGCGTCACCCGTAACGGTTATACTGTGATCAGTGGTGAAAGGGTTAACTAGGGGACAATCAAGGGGTTAAAACATTTATTAAGTAGTATATGGGGGTCCCTGTCGCTATAAAACGCTGGCGGCGAACCTATATATTTACCTCCCTAACTAGCGTCACCAGTGACACTAATACAGCGATCAGAAAAATGATCGCTTAGCGACACTGGCGACGGGGGGGATCAAGGGGTTAAAACTTTATTGGGGGTTAGGGGGGTATCCTAGACCTAAAGGGGGCTAACACTAACTGCCCTACCACACTAACTGTCACAAACTGACAGCATGCAGTAATCAGAAAAAAAAAATGCTTGGTGTCAGTTTGACAGGGGGGGCGGAGGGGTGATTGGGGGGTGATCGGGGGGGGGGGACCGGGGGTGTATTGTGTGCCTAGCATGTTCTACTGTGATGTGTTGTGTTGGTGCACTCACATTGCAGTCTTCTCTCCTCGACGCAGGAACGGAAAATGCCGAGCCGAGGAGAGATGACATCATTTCCTCTGCCTCTGTGTACAATACAGAGGCAGGGAAATGATCTGATTGGCTAGGAGCGATCACGAGGGGGGGCCACAAATGGATGGAAGATTTGCCGACTGCCTCGGGCACTGGGGGGGTCCAATCGGACCCCCCACCCGCGGGCAGGCAAGGACGTACCTGTAAGTCCTTTTGCCTGCCCGTGCCATTCTGCCGACGTACATCGTCGTGCGGCGGTCGGCAACTGGATTAATTACAGCCTTTAGTCTGTTGAGATATGTCTCCGCTAAGCTTCTGATGGGGACTCTGATGTGAAGGGGGCTTCTGATGGGGACTCTCTGATGTGAAGGGGGCTTCTGATGGGGTCTCTGATGTGAAGGGGTCTTCTGATGGGGACTCTGATGTGAAGGGGGCTGCTGATGGGGACTCTGATGTGAAGGGGGCTGCTGATGGGGACTCTGATGAGAAGGGGGCTGCTGATGGGGACTCTGATGTGAAGGGGGCTGCTGATGGGGACTCTGATGTGAAAGGTGCTTCTGATGGGGACTCTCTGATGTGAAGGAGGCTTCTGATGGGGACTCTCTGATGTCAAGGGGGCTTCTGATGGGGACTCTGATGTGAAGGGGGCTTCTGATGGGGACTCTGATGTGAAGGGGGCTGCTGATGGGGACTCTGATGTGAAGGGGGCTGCTGATGGGGACTCTGATGTGAAGGGGGCTGCTGATGGGGACTCTCTGATGTGAAGGGGGCTTCTGATGGGGACTCTGATGTGAAGGGGGCCTCTGATGGGGTTTCTGATGTGAAGGGGGCTGCTGATGGGGACTCTGATGTGAAGGGGGCTTCTGATGGGGACTCTCTGATGTGAAGGGGGACGTTGTTGGCGACACTCAAAATTAAAGTGGGTCGGTCATGATGAAGTCCAGGGCCAAATTGTTGTCCCAGTCCAGCCCTGCCTTCTTCCCATTGACAACTTTCTAGCAGAGGAATTTTACTGTGGGAATAGTGTTTTTGGATGGTGAGCTGTATTGGATTTCCGCCTGACATATTACATTGAGGCCAAATAATAACATTTTAGTCTCATATGACTATAACACTTTTTTCCATGTGGCCTCAGAATCTTCAGGGTGCATTTTGATAAAGCTCAGTCATGACTGCATGTGGCCTTTCTCACGAGGGGGGGCCACGAATGGATGGAAGATTTGCCGACTGCCTCGGGCACCGGGGGGTCCGATCGGACCCCCCACCCGCGGGCAGGCAAGGACGTACCTGTAAGTCCTTTTGCCTGCCCGTGCCATTCTGCCCACGTACATCGTCGTGCGGCAGTCGGCAACTGGTTAATTACAGCCTTTAGTCTGTTGAGATATGTCTCTACTAAGCTTCTGATGGGGACTCTGATGTGAAGGGGGCTTCTGATGGGGACTCTCTGATGTGAAGGGGGCTTCTGATGGGGACTCTGATGTGAAGTGGGCTTCTGATGGGGACTCTGATGTGAAGGGGGCTGCTGATGGGGACTCTGATGTGAAGGGGGCTGCTGATGGGGACTCTGATGTGAAGGGGGCTGCTGATGGGGACTCTGATGTGAAACTTGCTTCTGATGGGGACTCTCTGATGTGAAGGAGGCTTCTGATGGAGACTCTCTGATGTCAAGGAGGCTTCTGATGGGGACTCTCTGATGTCAAGGAGGCTTCTGATGGGGACTCTCTGATGTCAAGGAGGCTTCTGATGGGGACTCTCTGATGTCAAGGGGGCTTCTGATGGGGACTCTGATGTGAAGGGGGCTTCTGATGGGGACTCTGATGTGAAGGGGGCCTCTGATGGGGTTTCTGATGTGAAGGGGACTGCTGATGGGGACTCTGATGTGAAGGGGGCTGCTAATGGGGACTCTGATGTGAAGGGGGACGTTGTTGGGGACACTCAAAATTAAAGTGGGTCGGTCATAATGAAGTCCAGGGCCAAATTGTTGTCCCAGTCCAGCCCTGCCTTCTTCCCATTGACAACTTTCTAGCAGAGGAATTTTACTGTGGGAATAGTGTTTTTGGAGAGCTGTATTGGATTTCCGCCTGACATATTACATTGAGGCCAAATATTAACATTTTAGTCTCATATGACTATAACACTTTTTTCCATGTGGCCTCAGAATCTTCAGGGTGCATTTTGATAAAGCTCAGTCATGACTGCATGTGGCCTTTCTTGAGGAGTGTTTTTTTTGTTCTTGCAACCCTCCCATACAAGCCACATTTATGGAGAATTAGTTATATTATTGTTGTCCCATGTACAAAATGACCACTCTTTGTCATAAATTCCTGCAACTGCTTCAGATTTGCTGTAGCCCTCTTGGTAGCCTCTCTGACCAGTTTTCTCCTGGCTCTTTCATCCAGTTTGGAGTGAATGTCCTAATCCAGGGAGGGCCGGTGTTGTACCAAATACCCTTCACCTCTTAATAATAGACTTCACTGTGCTTCATTGATAAAGCCATTGGAATGTGTTTGTATCCATCTCCTGACTTGTGCCTGTCTTTAACTATCCCAGAGATCTTTTGACAGTGCCTTGCCACGCATAGTTGATTATTTGCTTCAGATGCACTACCAGGAACTGAAGTGCTCCAGGAAACTTTTTTCATGCTGAGATAATCAAAATGACCACAGCTGATCAAAGTTGAAAGTTAAATGGCTTTGTATAACACTGAGAAGGTGATTAGCTACACCTGATTGAGTTTACTAGTCATTTTAAGGAGGGGCGGTGATCCTTTTTCCAACTCATTAATTCTGTTTTTTAATTTTTTTACATTTTTTTCTTACATGTTGGTGTTATATCTTTCACTTGGATGTTATAAGTTGCGCTGAGTAATTACAGCTGGATAAAACAAAAACTGTGTCTGTCTTCATTTAAGGCTGCAAAGCAACAAAACATGATTCTTTTAAGGAGGGGGTGATCCTTTTCTATACTGTATGTCTATCATGCTGCTTCTCTCTATCTCACAGGTAGGGATGAGCCCGATGTTTGAGTCAAATGTACGTACGTTCAGCTCGAACATTGGGTGTTCGCCGAATTTACAACATTATGGGGCGTTCGCAGGAAATTCAAGCAACCGCAGAACGCCCCATAAAGCACTGCGAGATCGCAGTGCATTGACGGCTGCTTATTGGCCAAAGCATGCATCTGACCTGCATGCTTTAGCAAATCACAGCGCGCTTTGTTGTGAGAGCCATGATTGGCCAAAGCCTTTGGCCTTTGGCCAATCATTGCTCAGGGGGCTAAGTCCACACCCCACACTATGTAAGGCTTACATAGTGGCCCTACATAGAGTAATGAATGAGAGCAGCAAAATTACATTTATAAAGGAAAAAAATTTAATCCAAAACTGCTTGTGGCTGTAATGTATTGCAGGATCCTGGCAATATACATAAAAATCATTGAAAAAAAACAACGTAAATTTCCTCTCTGTACGGTTCTCTTTTGGGCCATGTGTCTAAAGCAATGGCTCTGAAGTGTAGAACTGGATGGGGAGCGGACATAGAGTATATCTCAGATGAGGAATGGACTACTATATTAGATAATGTACTTAAAATATCACTGTCCTCATCTCAAAAACGTACTCAATTATTTATTATACATCGCACCTACCGCACACCTGAGAGATTGCACAGATGGCGCAGGAGAGATGATCCGTTGTGTCCCCGCTGCCTTGTGGACACTGGTACACTTGTTCACATGCTGTGGAAATGCCCGAAACTGCATAGATATTGGGAGGAAGTGATTAGTACCATTAATAGTATCTGGAATCTTAGACTCACTACAGACCCTAAACTTTGTTTGCTGGGTTGGTTGGATGAGGAACAATACACACCCCATACATATATTGCCATCCTCAGAACTTTATTCCTAGCTAGGAAAATCATCGCCAGAAAATGGCTATTCTATAACGGCCCCCACAAACACAGAATGGATCACGTCCGTAAATGATTCTCTTATTAGAGAACAACTCACCTATAAGCATCGAGGTAGCCCACAAAAATTTGAATCTATCTGGGAACCCTGGTTAGACACCCCGGGACTGGCTCCATTGTGGTTGGTTCAAAATAGAATCTTAGGCGGTAGACCGACATCAATAAATACACCAAATTAGTTCTTAACACTGAGAAGAAAGTCTACGATAGAGCAATATTGCAAGTGTGTTGGGACCTGCAAAAGTTTAATTGTTTATGTTGTGTTATACCCAATGGGTATTGTTTGTTATAGAGCATACTTACCGGTTCCCGCTGTTTGAGGGTTAGCGGTAACAAACTCCACTCAGAGGCCCCCCCTTTTTTGGGACCGAAAGTGGAGAGAGATAGTATCCTATTAAGAGGACATTATATGGGTTATTTTTATTTTGTTTTTTTGTTTTTTTAAGGGAGAAATAGAGTAAAAAGAATGAAGAAACACTACCACAAATGCCTTATTGCACATATACATCTTTTATTTCTGATATGAAGCTACAAAGCATGTTATTATATCTGAGTAACATAATGTACAGATATTTGTGGTCAGATAAATGTGCTTATTATGTGTCCTAAAATACTACTGAAAAACTTTTGTATGTTTTTTGCTCTTGTTTTTTTTTCTTGTTTTTGCTTTTCAATAAAAATTATCTGATTAAAAAAAAAAAAGAAAAAAAACAGCGTGAGTCCCCCCCAGTCCATTACCAGACCCTTTAGGTCTGGTATGGATATTAAGGGGAACCCTGCGCCAAAATAAAAAAAAATGGCATGGGATCCCCCCCAAAATCCATACCAGACCCTTATTTGAGCATGCAACCTGGCAGGCTGCAGGAAAAGGGGGGACGAGAGAGCGCCCCCACTCCTGAACCATACCAGGCCACATGCCCTCAACATGGGGAGGGTGCTTTGGGCTCCCCCCCCACAACCTTGCCTAGGGTTTGTGGGGGTCTGCAGATGGGGGGCTTTAACAGATCCCGCCCTCTTATGTGAATTGGTATCGGGTACATTGTACCCCTACTCATTCACCAAAAAAAGTGTCAAAAAAGTAAAGATGATAGGAAACTGCACTTTGTTATTTACTGCTTTGATAATGGTGGGCGGTGCCACACTGAAGCATTAGGACATAAAAATACCCCCAAAGATCAGGGGGATTTTAACGGCAACGCTAAGATTTCATAAAACCAAGTTTTACACCATTAAAAACAATGATCTGAGATGGTGATGATGCTTATAAGATCTTCAACACAGCCCTACATGTTTCGGGACTTGATAAGACGTCCCTTCGTCAGGGGCAGTTTGTGGAGAAGGATCACACTGTATAATAACAACAAGTTAGAAAAAGCAAAAGAGTATATAAATTATTATTACATAAACAATATTATATAGCTGCTATTGTGTCACAGAGTAAACGACATAGTGGTCACATAAGGGGAGCACATACCCAAACACATCAAAATTGGAGTCCCACTGCCGGGATCGCGGCGACCGTTATGCCAGAAAAAACACCACCCCAGCGTCCAAACGGAAACTGAGGTAGATGATCCGCCCACACTGGTCCGCCCAAGCCGCAACGAACAGGCAACCTCCCCATAGTAGCTATTACCCCAAATGGGATCTAGGAAAAGAGAAATAATACACAAAGCTTG